>JBBPSI010000191.1:0-46683 GCA_038093515.1 Butyriboletus loyo
TTTTTCCACATATACACTCCTGTCCATCTGACCCAATTCTATTTATTTTGGTCCCATCCAACCAAATAATCCTCTCACAGTCCTTATTGATACTTGAGAGCAAAGGCAAATCATCTTTTTCTAAGGCTGATTGGAAGAAGACATTTCTTCTTCTTCATCACAGCCTTTAAATGCACCCTCCTTGAGGTCTTTTCTCACTGTATGTGAGGGTATGGGAGGTTCAATGATGGAACTAATGAAATTTGTAGCCTGGACTGCATTTTTAGCCTTGCCAGTAATGATTTACTGGACAATAGCACATTTGTTGATAGGAGTAAGCTTAGAAGGACAGTCAGCATGAAGGTTCTCCTTGTCAGGTTGGATCTCTTGGAGTACCCTAGCCACAGTAGACTTCCCTAGGCCAGTCTGGGAGGCAATCTTCCTAGTTGAAAGGCCAAGAGAGGAGAGAGAGATAATATTTTGTCTTAGAGAGGTGGAAATGGATTTCATGGTGACAATGAGAAAATGAACATAAGAGGATGGGGTTTATATATGTTGGCTGACACTCAGTTACATAAAGGTGACATAATAGGACCCTTGATGTATATATTACAGCATCTAAGGTCTAATATATGTGATCAAAACTTAAAGTCAAAAAACTGTCTGCATGACCTGTCACTTTAAAATAGCTGACATTCCATCAAACCTTATCCATATTACCTGATTCCTGGGCCAATAGAATGCCAAGAGTGGGTACCTTATTTCATACACCCACTGCCTAGGGTTAGGATCAGGGGTTATTGTGTTGAGTGATATTTAATGTAAAACATGCAAACATGCAGACAGTTTTTTGAGCCACTGTACCTTCTCCTCTATTCTTGGAAGCTTTATTTAGTTCTGCTGCTGCTTCTTGTTGTAGAGCCAATCCAAGATTGATCAGGTCCTCTTCATTATCACTTTGATAATCATGCTCTTGATGATGCCAATGATCCTCTGGTACTTGATAGGTTGCCTTCTCTTTGTTATAATCATAACATTTTATTCGTACACTTTCAATTCGGACTTAGTCGATTTCACTTTCAAAGGTCACGTGACATAGCACACATGATCGTGGGAACTTACATGTGATCTCTTGCTGACTAAGCATATGATGTCATGGCCTAGACCAGGCCTAGACTCTATGACGTCACGACACATGTATTTAATCTCCGTTTACTTCTCTTCTTTTTGATCCCCGCGCCTCGTGTGGTTAATCACCGTTGCGCTTCTCTTCTTTAGTCTATCCATGTATAGTAATTCCTCACACGCACAGCATGGTCTGTGCGCATCCTTGTACAATATAAAAGGGCTCGTGGTTAGACTAGGATTCCCTAGTTTTAACCACTTGTCTATTCGCTGGCAACAGTTGAGGATTAAGTTGAAGCTCCTTGATTCCATCTTGCCAGGTCTTTGTGTAGACCTGCAACTGTAGTGGGACCTCGTGTGAAAGGGTACTACGTGCTAGCATTCGACTGCGCGTTGCCTCGCAACACTCTTTGCCTTTGTTTGAGGTGGTGGACTGATCTGACCTGTGAGAAGCCATGGCTTTGTCTACTGCATCCTGCACAAGTGTTGCTAACATTGGTTGTAATCCTATGATCACTTGCTGTGCAATCTCTTCAGCTGATGGAATTGCTGTGCATGATGATGTTGATGTCTCCACGCATGATCCTGATTTGGCAGAAATATTGGGTATTTCTTTGAAGTCAGATGATCGTGCTTGCTTGTAGGGAAGTAGTGTTCCCCCTTCAATAGTCTTGTAGTGATGTTGCCATGTTATGCTCACCTTTAAATAGTGTGGTAGGATGTCCTCTGCTGCTCCAGCCAAGGCTTGTATACTTAGTCCATATATGTGATTCTCTGTAGACCTGGTATGACCTGCTTGTAGGGCTTCCACATGATCCACTGTGTCCACTTCCATGACCTCCTCATTAGAACATCTGAATTTATGTTTCCATGCTGTTTGGATGTGATACCAAGGATTGATGGTCAGAGCATAGTTGAGGTGGGGTAGGCTATGCTTTGACATTGCTGCAGAAATATCTTCAGAGGTGAATAGCTGATTGAAGTTGACAAAGAGCTGTTCACGGTAGAGTTGCTTCACCTCTGGCTTGTCTGGAAAGAAAACTCCTGCAGCAATCTCTGCAAATGGTCTGGTAAGAACCAAGTCTTGGATTATAATATCACTGGTCA
Source organism: Butyriboletus loyo (assembly GCA_038093515.1). NCBI lineage: Eukaryota > Fungi > Basidiomycota > Agaricomycetes > Boletales > Boletaceae > Butyriboletus > Butyriboletus loyo. The sequence goes on from JBBPSI010000191.1 coordinate 2,212, forward strand.
CTGCATCCAAGGCATGTGGAATGAGTTTGTCGTGTCCTGTGAGAGCAGTGGTCTTGAGATACTGACAAAGAATGATGAGGTGCTTGCCCATCATGACCAGACTGCATGTAGGATGTGTCTTGGTGTTGTGATATGTCATTCCAGTCAGTTCAGTACCACAACCAGGGAACCCACTGAGTATTTCTGCTTGAAGCAGCAAGAGTTGTTGCAACTCTGCATAGTCCTGTAGCCATGCTCTCAACGCACCCTTGTTCCACACTATCCTGTTCTCATGTAACATTGCATACTGGGCAAAGCCACCCTCTTCATTGACTATGGCCTATATCAAGTGATTGCATGTCTTGAACAATGGATTTCTGGAGTCAGACAAGAAAGAGTAGCCATAGTCCTTGTTGGTGATGTCATCCACAATGTTTGTATAGTCCATTCATAGATCCAGACCTTTGAGTATCTTGTCTTCCCATGTCTTTACCACCTTGGCTTCCATGTCCATAAACATGTTGCAGATGCTGTTGAAGTGAATCTCCTCTCCCTTGTATAGCAAGGACTTCCAGTGCATGTTTTCTGTCCACCAGATGTTGGGAAGATTCATGGTGTCATAAGAGATGGCTGATGCATAGTGCTGTAGAGAGTGAAGGTGGGCAAATGGTGAGTATGTCTTTTCTGTAAACCAAGATTGGAGGGCATCACATGCCTTCCCCTCATCATGTGATGTGCTGATTGTGGCTTTTGCTCTGATTTCTCTGAAAAATGCTAGCTGCATGCAGTACTCAAACCTGGCTATGATGTTGGTCATATATTTTGGCTCCTTGAAAGATCCATCTCTTTGCACTGTGAGGAAAGCAAGACACCGCTTGGTAGGATCATTGATTTCCACAGAGGAAATATGCTTCCATAATGTGGTCCATGCTATCATAAGAATGTCATGAATGTGCTTGCAAATGATGGCCTTGTCTGATCTGTTCTCCAATTTATTCTTCAGAGCTTGTGAAGCTCTCATCATCTCATCATTGCTTGACTGGCCTTCTCTGATCAGCATGGCTAGCAAGGCCATAGTTGGCATCACATATTGATTGATGGTGGTTTCAAGCATATGCTTGTGCAGGGGTGTGTTGGATATGCCACTGTGCAGATAGGAGGTTCTGTATAAGATGTCGATATTACCATGCACACTGATGAAATGCTTACTTTTTATCTGGATCAGGAGAGTTTAGACATTGCAACACCAACTCATCTGTGCTCTGCAATAGGGCCAAAGCCTCTTGAAAGTAAACATCAACTAAGGAGTGTAGACCTGGCATGGCTGGATCATTGTCCTTGGGTATGGCCACCTTTGACTGTAATGTTTGTGTGTTCAGGCCTGTGGCTGCAGTATATTCATGCCATTGTGTTGTCATCAACCATGGCATGATTAGGCATTCATCATTTCTTGACAGTAGAACATCCAGCTCCTCATCCAGCTCTTTGAGCAAAGCCTTCATCAAGGTCTCCTTTGGTGTCTGATCTTGAGACATCTCCACAACCTCCCAAAAGATTTGTTGAATGCCATGCCCTTTGGAATGTAATCTCTGAACTCTACATGGCCTCCAGGTGGCTGGCATAGAATAGTTGCCATGATGCTTGCCATGGTGTCTCTGCATAAGCTTTTTCTGTGATCCAACCATACTACAATGGCTACAGGCAAAGCCATCACAGATGGGCACACCTTGTATGGGTTGTCTAGGTCCTGCCAGGCCTGTTGGCAGTGATACTGTGATGTTGAGGTCTTGTGCAATCTATGCAAGATGTTCTTTGTTGCAATCAAGAGCAGAATGTTTGTTTTTCAGATGATCCAGTATTTCATCCAGCACAATTCTGATTTGACAGGTCTCACAGATAAGAAAGCTGAATTCCTCATTGACTACCAGGTTAAGAGTGTCCAGGTATGAATGACAAATCAGTCCATCAACTAGGTCCAGTGATTGCATTAGAGGTGGTGGTGTGCCTGTTTGATGTGGTTGCAGTATGGACTATGCATGCTTGTCTGTCAGACCAATGTTGAATGATTTGTGTCTCCTTACCATAAGTGATGGTAAACTCTCTGGAATTGGTGACATGGACCTCATTGACCGTGGTGAATTCATGTTTGTGTCCTGCATTATTCATGTTAGCATGGGTGCATTGAAAGTGTTGTGCATAAGCACGTCAATGTTGCCATGCACAATGTGTTGAATGTTTATAATACATAGGCCAATGTGGCCATACAGAACATGACTGTTGATGATGGTTGCTTACTTGGATTGATCTGGACCCTGGGGACATTATGAGTTGGTCTTCTTCCATCCTATAGTAGTATTGTGGAGATTTCATGACCTGATCCCTTTCCAAGTTGGTTGGCATGACATTGATGTCTTGTATGCCATCAAGGGCTGATGGCTGAGATATGTGCAGATATGAGCTATGTGGCTATAATGCCCATATGGGAATTACTCACAATCATGTGCATTCCTGCTTGCACAGTGGGCTGTTCATTTTGTTTGTCATTGTTTGGCCTAATTTAAACTGGGTGTCACTTACCTTGTTGCCTGGTCCCAGCCAAGTGGACTTGACCTTCTTCATGTGTGCTTTTAGAGCATCTACTGTACTATAACCTCTTGGATTGGGACAAGCTAGGTGAGAATAGTAGCAAAGAAATGTGCCAACTTCATTTCTCATTGCTGTGACTTGCTCTCCATTGAGATCCATGAATATAGATACTTTGATACACTTTTTGACAAGAGACTTGTAAAGGTTACTGTTGTCAAACTGTTGGCCACAAGTGCTGCAGGTGAACATGGTGATTGATGATGATGGTTGCAGTGTGTTACAGTTTTACCCCTAAGCGTACCCCGCCACTCGTTTTCCCACGCTCACGCGTCCCCGCCACCCCCGCCGTCTCACGATGCCACCCATCACCCGCTCCTTAGTCGCCTAGTGGACGTCACCCACTTCCCTGGTCGTTCCGCAAGTCTCAGTAACGCTACACTGAGATAGCCCCTGTCACGTCGCCCCATCGGGCCAGACTCACAGCTGAGCTGTCGTGTCCTCTCTTTCGTTATCCAATGACATTCGTTACATCACGTGACTAGCACGTGATTAGATTATGACGTGTCGTACCTTCGCGTCGAGACCTGTATCCAAGGGCTCTGCCGTTCACGCACCCTTTGCCCCGTGGGCCACACCTCGAGGACATCGTCACTTCATCTTCTGACCTTCCTATTCGTTGACGATGTCGCCACCTTGCCCGGAGCATCACTCCCTTGTTACTGGCACTTTGCCGCTCCGCATTTCATGGTTATGACTCGATGTGACTCATAACCCTCCACCCTCGCTGCCATGCACAGCTCGGTCTGTGCACCGTATCTATTTAGTATATATACCAGCGTACTTAGCATAGTACGACTTCCCTAGCTAATTCTACGCATCTACCAAGTGCATAGTAATCTAGCATTATACCCTTCATCTGCCGATTGAGCCGATAAGTCTCTACTCGATCTCGACTGGTCGCCACCACTTGACATCTCGAAGACACTTGCTCAGCAGAAGCCCGATAGTGTCATCTACGCGAGTTGGCCACTTTCCTCATTAGGCTCGAGCCCCTAGTCAAGTGCTCGCTGCTAGTTATTGTGCGCTATCAGTGTAACACAGTGAGAGGAAGGAAAAGGGAAACTGTTTTCTTGCAGAGTGATTGAAATATATATGACACCATTTTCAAGCTCCATTTCAAAATTGCTTCAATCATGAGAGCAACTGTGGAGATAGCTTTCAGTGGCTGTCCAGTAGCTTTTACCCTCATATGCAAGTAGCTTTCTGTGGCTACACAGTCTCTTGACTAATGTGGAAGTAGCTTTTTCTGTGGCTGTTCAGTAGCTTTCTCCCTCATATGGAAGTAGCTTTCAGTGGCTGTGTATTGCCCCCTGCACATGGTCACCATTTGTGTACATATACTTGGAATAATAGTCCAAGTGAATCAAGTTAAATTTAGGGGCTATTGTGCATGGCAATGTCAATGTTGCCATGCATGATCTTGACATTACTTATTGGATGTCTACACTATTGCAGTGGGCATAGACTAAAACTAGAAGATGTAGTAGCTTGCATAACATGTTGATATTACCATGCAAGGATTGGAGCATAGGCTGCATAGCACATTGATGTCATCAAGGTCAATGATACTCTTGGTGCTTTCCAAGGACAGTGTGACATGATCCCAGAGTGGAAGTAGCTTTTGTGACATGACCCAAAAGTGGAAGTAGCTTTTTTCACATAATCCCAAAGTGGAAGTAGCCTTTGTCACACAATCCCAAAGTGGAAGTAGCTTTTGTGACATGACCCAAAAGTAGAAGTAGCTTTTGTCACACAATCCCAAAGTGGAAGTAGCTTTCTGTGGCTGTCCCTGTTATAATCATAACATTTTATTCGTACACTTTCAATTCGGACTTAGTCGTTTTCACTTTCAAAGGTCACGTGACATAGCACACGTGATCGTGGGAACTTACATGTGATCCCTTGCTGACTAAGCATATGATGTCATGGCCTAGACCAGGCCTAGACTCTATGACGTCACAACACATGTATTTAATCTCCGTTTACTTCTCTTCTTTATGATCCCCGCGCCTCGTGTGGTTAATCACCGCTGCGCTTCTCTTCTTTAGTCTATCCATGTATAGTAGTTCATCTCACGCACAGCATGGTCTGTGCGCACTTCTGTACAATATATAAAGGCTCGTGGTTAGACTAGGATTCCCTAGTTTTAACCACTTGTCTATTCGCTGGCAACAGTTGAGGATTAAGTTGAAGCTCCAGTCTCATACCTGCCAGGTCTTTGTGTAGACCTGAAACTGTTGTATAGGACCGCTTGTGGCAACGGTATTCGCACTAGCATTCGACTGTGCGTTGCTTGCGCAACAGTCCCATAGCTTTCGGTGGCTGTGTATTGGCCCCTGCACATGTCACCATCCATATACCCTTGGATAATAGTCCAAGTATAACCTAGTGAGTGAATCAAGTAAACTTAGGAGCTACCATGCATGGTGACATTGAATGCATGGTGACATTGATGTCACCATGCACAATCTTGACAAGTATAATGAATGTCTCACAGTTTGGGACTTGGACTAGACAGGTACAAATATACTGTAGGCCAGGATATAGTTGTGCAGTGGAGCATAGACTAAAACTAGAATGGCAGCTTCCATAACACATCGACATCACCATACACATACAAAGATTGGGATATTATGCTATAGTGCTATTACTGGCTTGCATCAATGTTGCCATGCATGACAGTGTGACACAAACCCAAATGTGGAAGTAGCTTTTGTGACACAACCCAAATGCAGAAGTAGCTTTTGTGACATGACCCAAAAGTGGAAGTAGCTTTCTGTCACAACCTGAATGGGAAAGTAGCTTTCTGTTGGAGCTACGTCACCTAGTCCCTGGTTTAGAATATTAGAAAGGCTCTCAGTGGCTATCCTTCTGGGATGATGCAGGCTATGTGATAGCATATCACAAACTGCTGGAGGAGCACAGTCAAGAAGAAGGATTTTATCTGAACGATGGTTTGGAAGCCATCTTCTCACAGCTTCACTGCCTTCCTGCAAGTCAAAAGGGGACACAGAAAAGCAAGGGATTTGTATGGCGGATCAAAGCAAACACCTTTGTGTTTCACATGAACCCTCTCTTTTACAAGGTGGGGGACTTGGGAAGGAGTCAAAGAAAGCAAGCAAGCATCAAGGGAAACTGGTTGCTCGTCGACCATTGAAGTCCAGAAAGGTGTTTGAAGAGGTTCTGTGGCGATCAAGTGGATTTAATGGTTTGGCCAGCAAGAAGGTAGAAACAGAGCGACAGACAAGGCATGCACGACTTGAACATCTTGGTGCTGTAAGCAAGAACAAGAGAAGGCCCCCACAGTGAAAGAAAGCCAGGGTTACAGAACTGCGTGATCTGACTCCAGAGGATGGAGAACAGCTTGAGTGTTCATTGATGCAATTGATTGAAATTCAAACAACAAGTAGGAAGGAGGAGGAGGAGAAGGAGGAGGAGGAGGAGGAGGAGGATGGAAGTGATAATGGAAATTAGGTGGAAAGAATGGACTTACAAAATTGTAGTCAACATGTATCAAAAAGTGCAATAAAGTGTCATGTACAACAAAGTGTACCAAAAGTGTTACGGTAGTGGTATACTTTTTCCATCCGCTACCACTTGGACTACTTCATTCGCCTAGCTTGCAGCTAGTTCCCTTTGAACGGTACCAACCATTCTAGCTTAGTCATCACTTCCCGCGCACGGACGCACTTTCCTTCATACTCCAGAATGTTCTAGAGTATCTCTTCCCCGTTTGTACTTTCCCTTCTCGCGGCTCGATTAGGGACATGGTCTGTGCGCAGACCCCAGTAGTATAAAGACCCAGCCTTTATACCATGTACAGTATCTAGTTCTACGCAGCCTACTGCTAGCAATTAGTATCACTTCCAGACTCTTAGTGTGCGCACTAAGACATAGTCTGAGACTCACCCAGAATCATCTCTCGAGTCTCGAGGCCACTCCAGAGTGCCTCCTCGCTGTTCAATTGTTAGCGCCCAGCGTAACAAAAAGTGTAGAAAAACAAGGGGAAACAGAGTGTAGAGAAAGTGTGGCAAAAAAAAGGGTAGTTGTTACGAGACAACAATGTTATCAAGTCACACGGGGTTCCGCGACTGTTGCAGCTATACACAGTAACTGGCGAAGTGTAATGAGGATAGCTCAAGTCTTAATCTCTCAACTGTTGCCAGCGAATAAGACAAGTGGTTAAAGCTAGGGAATCCTAGTCTAACCACGAGTCCTTTTATATTGTACAGGGATGCGCACAGACCATGCTGTGCATGTGAGGAATTACTATACATGGATAGACTAAAGAAGAGAAGTGCAACGGTGATTAACCATACGAGGCGCGGGGATCAAAAAGAAGAGAAGTAAACGGAGATTAAATACATGTGTTGTGACGTCATAGAGTCTAGGCCTGGTCTAGGCCATGACATCATATGCTTAGTCAGCAAAAGATCACATGTAAGTTCCCACGATCACGTGCACTATGTCACGTGACCTTTGAAAGTGAAATCGACTAAGTCCAGAGTGGAAGTGTACGAAGTGTACAAATAAAATGTTATGATTATAATACTTCCCCCCCCCTAGGACTCGTATTCCAGACGAGTTCCTGAATAGGAGGTTCTGTGTTCCGGACCAAATTCCTTAAATAAGGAAGAGAATTCCAACAGAGATAGGCCTCGAAGACGACGAGAGGCGGATGGGTGGGCCTGGTGGTAATCACGAATGACGTCTTGTGAATTACCCAGATTTGATACTGGTTCCCATGTGTGGTCCATTTCATCGTATCCTCTCCAATGCACTAGATACTCTAATTGCTTTCGTTTCATCCGGGAAGTGACAATGTAATCCACTTCGAATTCCACGTAACCTTCGTTCGTGACGTTGACTGGGTCAGGACGTAAAACCGGTTGCCCGGGTAGGGTTTCCCAATAAGGTTTAATACGTGAAATGTTAACCACCGGATGTATACGCATGCTGCTCGGCAGCTGCAATTCCACAGCATTGGGTTTGAGTGATTTGATCTTGTATGGACCAATCCAATGCTGTGTGAGTTTTCGTGCAGTATACGGCAACTTCAAGTTTTCCGTAGACAACCATACTCTATCTCCAACTTTGTAATCGGGCGCATCCGATCGTCTATTATCGGCCTGCGATACCATGCGCTTTCTAGCTTCTTCTAATGCTTCTTTTACTTTCGCATGTGATTTCCCAGCAGCACGTGTGAAATCTCCGGCGAGCGTGTTGGAAGACTTTTCGAAACCGACCCGCGGATAATAGTTACGAGTGATAGAGAATGGAATGGTACCGGTGGCAGTGGTGAGAGAATTATTATGGTTAAACTGGGCGATTTTGATCCAATCGGCCCACGTTTCTTGTTTTTTCGCCATGTAGGTACGTAAATATTGTTCCATTTCCCTATTTATCCTTTCGGTTTGACCATCGGTTTGAGGATGATATGCCGTTGAGATTTTCTGGGAAATGCCAAGAAGCTTGCAAAGCTCTGTGGTAAAGTCCGATACAAATTGTGGACCTCGGTCCGAAACTATAGAAATAGGAAGTCCATGAATACACCAAACATTGTCTCTAAATATAATTGCTAACTCCTTGGAAGAGGTAGTCGTCTTGCAAGGGACGTAAACGACTTCTTTGGAGAAGCGATCCACTATTGTACAGATGGCGTCAAAGCCGTTCGAAAGGGGAAGTCCGGTGATGAAATCTACAGATATATCTTCCCAAGGGTGACTAGCCGAAGGAAGTGGTAATATTTTACCTGCCGGTGCATTTTGCTTACCCTTCGTGAGGGCGCACGCTTGGCAAGATTCTACATATCGTTTAACGTCCTTTGTGACTCCTGGCCATGTGAAGTGTCGTGTGAGAAGGTGAGCCGTTCGGGCTTGACCCGAATGTCCGGCTATAGGAGAGTCATGACATATTTTAAGTATATCTATTCTAAGTGCCTCCGGCACGTAGACTTTTTTCTTTTTGTTAATAAATATGGATTGTTCTGAATCATAATAGAATCCTGGGTATTCTTTTGTTTTTTCTTTTTCGGATTCTTTTTGTAATGTTTTGTAAAAAGAAGAAGAAAGAGAGACTTTATTAAGGAAAAGGTTTGAGGGAAGTACCATAATATTGGTATTATGGTCCATAATGGCATCACCGTGGTCTGCTCGACGCAATAGTGCATCTGCTCTGCCATTGGTTGAGCCTGGTTTATAAACAAACAAATAATTAAATTCTTGAAGAAGTGCATGCCATCGAGCTTGTCTGCCAGACAGTGTTTGCGGCTTCTTCCAATATTCTAGGTTTTTGTGGTCAGTCCAGATTTCGAATCCTTCTCGACCAATAAGATAATGGCGCCATTCTTCCAGCGCATGAATAACTGCTAATAGTTCTTTGTCGTAGATTGGGTAATTCCTTTCGGCAGCATCGAAAGAATGTGACAAAAAGGCACAGGGTCGCCACAGGTTGTCTGATCCTTTTACGGAAAGAACTGCGCCAACCGCTATATCCGAGGCATCCGTTTCTACCCGCATCTCCTTGTCTCGATCTGGGTAGGCTAAAAGCGGAGCCGAAGTGAACTTTTTCTTTAGCGTGTCAAACACTCTTTGTTCGTCTAAGCCCCATTTGAAAGGGGTATCCTTTTTTGTCAAATTGTTGAGGGGTCGGGCAATCTCAGAGAACCCTTCAATAAATCTTCGGTAATAATTGCATAATCCCAGAAACGCTTGAACTTGCTTCAGATACGAGGGCATAGGCCAGTCTCGGATGGCATCTGTTTTCTTCGACTGCATTTCAACACCGTTTCGGGATACAACCATTCCTAAAAAGTCCACTTTGTCCGAAGAGAATATGCATTTCTCCAGCTTTACAAATAAATCGTTTTCTCGAAGGCGCTGGAGTACTTCTTTGACTTTTTCCTCATGCTCGGCCCTCGTTTTTCCTTTCGTAAATATCATAACGTCGTCGATATAGATAATGACGCATGCATACATATCGTTGAAGATGTCGTTCATCATGTTTTGAAATGTGGGAGGGGAATTGGTAAGCCCGAAGTACATGACCGTGGGTTCGTAGGCTCCAATGGGCGTGATGAACGCCGCTTTCCACTCATCACCTTCTTTGATACAAATATTATTAAATCCCCATCGGAGATCCAACGCTGTGAAGATGTCGGCTCCTTTCAACCGATCAATCAACTGCGGAATCAGGGGTAACGGGTAACCGTTTTTAATGGTTCCGTCGTTTAGATATCGGTAGTCCATGACGAGTCGCTTGTCTCCGGTCTTTTTCGGAATAAAGAACACAGGGGCCATCTGAGGTGACTTGGACAGTCTTATGTAACCCTTCTTGAGTTCTTTTTCCACAAAACCTCGGATTTGCTCCTGTTCTTCTTCGGACATGGGGATAACGCGACCCTTTTTTGGTACAAAATCGGGTTTGAGATCTATTGCGTGATCCCAGGGTTTCCTTTCAGGCATTCTTGCTGCCTCGTCCTCGGAGAAAACATCTAAATAATCGTGGTAAACCTCGGGTACCTTTCTGGCAACCTCTGGTTCTATAGTACAGCAAGAAGTGATGTTCGAAGATGAAATAGAGTCTCTGATAACTTTACAGTAAGGAGAACAATGATTGAAAGAAATTGTTTTAAAACGCCAATCAATGTCTGGATTATGGCGTGCGAACCAGTCGTAGCCAATAATCATTTGGTGAGAACCAAGAAGTGAAACGTAAGCCTCAATGGCTTCGTAATGTCCATCAATTTCCATAAACAAGGAAGCTTTGTGCATAATGCGACCTATTGCTCCTTTAGAGCCATCGGCATTAATAACTTCCATGGATTTTGGTAACGAAATCAAATCAATTTTGCGTGTATCACAATAGTTTTTGTCAATGAAAGTGTTAACTGCTCCCGTATCCAGCAAAGCTTTAAGCGAACGAGTTCGCCAAGTAGCGTTTGACTGGTAAGTGATTTTCACCACCGGGGAGTAATCTCCACCGAACATCAAGGAAGATTTTGTAGGGGCTTTATAATTAGAAGAAGAAAGCGAAGATCACGTGTTCATTTGTCTCAAAAGAGAATTAAGCATGCTCTTTCCCGGCGCCAAGCTCCCAATTGGAGGCCCTCTTTCAGGTTCTATAGAAATATTTGTTATACATGGGAGAGGGTCATCGTCCCCTTCGTAGTCAACTAATCCGGGAATATCTACGCTTACATCCGAAGATGAATTCGTAAACACCGAACTAATCGACAACTCAGGTTCCTTATCTAAGAGTTCATTTTCGTCTACGCTAAAGTCCGAAAATGTGGATAGTGAGGAGAAAGAATTTCGAAAAGAAGAAAAAGAAGAATTGTTCCGTCCCTTAGACACCCCTGCACTAAGCGACTTCTCTATTTTAAAGACCGCGCGGCCTTTTCCTTGGCTTCACAAGCAAACAAGTCCGCCCAGTAAGCTCTAGCATCTTCTCCCATATACGCGGCGCGCTGGGAGGTTTCTCCTTGTTGTGGTGCTCCAACCACAGGTGGTGCCGGTAAAGGCCTTGACTGATAATTGTTTGGAGGGGTTACCTCCGCGGAGTTAACTGGAACCCATCCTTGTACGTAGGTCCCGTCGGCTTGCTGAATCCATTGCTGCCGTACTTTTGGACGAGTGTTGGAGCCGGCTTTGTCCCAACGGTTGGGGTTCTGAGGACAATTGGGGCGGATGTGCCCGACGTTGCCACAGCTGAAACAAGTCCGAGTTTCGGGACCTGATTGCTGGGCACTAAGATCCATCGGGGCGCCGCGCCCTGGTTGAGTCCCGACAGCAGTGTAGCCGGGAGGAGGTCCTTTTGGAGCCGGGTAATTACGTTGCGGCTGTTGGGAGTAAGGGCGCCATTGTCGGGTTTGCCCGTTTCCCCTCTCAGCCTGTATCTGTTCAAAGACTCGGCCCATCCTCCGAATTTCCTCTGTAAGGAGGGAGAAATCTGTCAACACGTCTTCGTCGACGGTTAAGCAGACCTGCTTGTATATTTCGTACTTCACAGCACGCTTGAGGAGTTCGACCGCATGTTTCGGTTCACACTCCGATTGACGATAGAGGACCTTAAACCTCTCGAGGAATCCATCGATTTGTTGTTGGCCCTGGGTGAAAGCCGTTAATTTGATCAACGCTTGATGTGCCAAGACGTCAATCTGGAAGTGGCTTCGGATGGTATCCTGTAAGGTTTCCCATTCGGGCCATGCCAAGTCCCCCTTCTTTCCCCTAGGCCTATTGTTGGGGTCGATATATTTTTCCTCGTCGATTACGTAGTCTTCTAAGAGGATTTGAGAAAAATCCTGACCCTTTCCCTTAATGTGGCTAAGAACCGCCACAGTCCGGAGTTTGTCAGTCTTCCAATTGTTAACGGAGACCCAGACCTTGAGGGAGGTCCACCAGTGGTGGAACTTTTCCCGATCGCCATCCCATTCTCCTGGGTCAGCAACCTTCTTTGAAATTCCTCCTTGCTGATCTTTTTCCATCCACTGCGCGAAGAGGGCGCGCAGGGTTTGGTCGTCGAGTGTAGGGGCATTGGAAGGTCCCGGATCTGACATTCTTTTTTCGTTGTCTATCGGGAAATCTTCCGAAGTTTCTGAACCCAGATTGTCCTAATTCCAGGTTTGTTGATCCCACTCGTGATCGGATAATTCACTGTCGCCTTGAGGGTGCTGTACGGTAGGGAAGGAGAGTTTGGCGGTGAATTTGTTTCGGTTAAAAGATAGGGTGATGGTGTAAGGTTGAGTTTGCTTCGCGACGATTGTGTTGAAAACTTTAAGCGCGATTACGAGAGTGGTGACGAAAACGATGTAGATGGCGATTGTGGTGAAGACGAATAGTCCGAAATAGTTCATCGGCAAGTTTTTTTTAATTTTCTTCAGCAAGAACCGGTTTTTTCTTCGGCAAGTAAAAAAAAGCTACGAGATATAGGCTTCCTTACTGTCCCCTATCTTCCAAAGGAACTCTGGGGAATTCTACAGCAAGTAGGGCGAAAGAAATATTTTTTCGAATGGAGGTAGTATCTCCGACGAAGTTTGGTTCGGTAATGAACCGAAATGGGTAAATGTTTTACTACGACTAATTGACAAATGATGACGTAGGGTTTTTTCTTCTACCTCCCGTGTTACCACAGGGACTACTCGGAGAATTGCTCAGCCACAGGGATTTGGGGGTCCCTGTGTCGCACTTCACAAATCAGGCTCGACCCTGACGCGGACTAACAACTCCAAAGGGAGCGTCTGAGAATGAATTTTACAGGTGCTACTCCGAGACACAAAGACTGCTCTTCCGAGGAGCTCCCCTAAAGGTGCGGGGGTAAAACGAAAATGAAAACTGGCGAATGCCCAGTGACGATCCTTAACCCTGGATTCCAGGTATGGTTTCCTAAGCGGAAAAGCTGCCCCTTCAAGTGGTAGCGTACTGGTATGTGCGTGGAAATGAGACTATCCCTGCCCTGGGAACCGGGTGTGTATCAGAAGCTTTAACCAAGTGTTATGAGACAACAATGTTATCAAGTCACACGGGGTTCCGTGACTGTTGCAGCTATACACAGTAACTGGCGAAGTGTAATGAGGATAGCTCAAGTCTTAATCTCTCAACTGTTGCCAGCGAATAAGACAAGTGGTTAAAGCTAGGGAATCCTAGTCTAACCACGAGTCCTTTTATATTGTACAGGGACGCGCACAGACCATGCTGTGCGTGTGAGGAATTACTATACATGGATAGACTAAAGAAGAGAAGTGCAACGGTGATTAACCATATGAGGCGCGGGGATCAAAAAGAAGAGAAGTAAACGGAGATTAAATACATGTGTTGTGACGTCATAGAGTCTAGGCCTGGTCTAGGCCATGACATCATATGCTTAGTCAGCAAAAGATCACATGTAAGTTCCCACGATCACGTGCACTATGTCACGTGACCTTTGAAAGTGAAATCGACTAAGTCCAGAGTGGAAGTGTATGAAGTGTACGAATAAAATGTTATGATTATAACAGTAGTAGAGTGTGTGGAAAGTGTAGCATCGCAAAAGTGCAATTCAAAATTATCATGCCAATACACCATTGGCAGGCAGTGCCAGTCGATAGAACATGTTTAAGAAAAGTGTACTCAAAGTGTACAAAATGCTTACCAAAAAGTGTAATCAAAGTCTACAAGAAGTGTAGGAACATGTCCAGCTAGGTCTACAAAAAGTGTACAAAAAAGCGCAATGAATGTAGTGTACAAAAGTGTGCAAATGTATACCAAGGTGTAGGGAAAGTGTAGATAAAGTGTAGGAAAGGTGTTGAAACACTTTAAAACATCTTCGAACACTTTTGAACACTTCCGAACACTTTCGAACACTTTTGAAAACAATACCAAAAGTGTGTGCCAAGGTGTAGGGAAAGTGTAGCAAAAGTGTAGGAAAGGTGTTGAATCACTTTAAAACATCTTTGAACACTTTTGAAAACAATACCAAAAGTGTGTGCCAAGGTGTAGGGAAAGTGTAGCAAAAGTGTAGGAAAGATGTTGAATCACTTTAAAACATCTTTGAACACTTGACGAACACTTTCGAACACTTTCGCACCGCGTGTTTTGACTTATGTAAGCATCCGAAAGAGTCGACATGTACGCAAATCAGCCACAATTGGTACACTTTAGCTACACTATTGGTACACTTCACTGTTTGGCATTATGGATGTGGTCAGATGAATAAACAGTGATAAACAAAGTTGTAGGCAAGATCCCACGCGCAAAAAAGGTATAATGGTCATGTGACGAATTTCTAAACTGGGTGAGATATAAGCAAAATAGTCGAAAAAAGCCAGGAATGTGTAGTTAAAAGTGTACAAAAAAGCGCACACGAAGTGTAGCAAAGTGTAGCAAAACAAGGGGAGACAGAGTGTAGAGAAAGTGTAGCCAGTGAAAGTGTAGCAAAAAAGTGTAGTAGAGTGTATGGAAAGTGTAGCAAAAATGGTAGTAGAGTGTAGGCAATGTGTAGCCTAAGTGTAGCATAAGTGTAGAAAAAGTCTCGCAAAAGTCTAGAAGAAGTGTACTTAAAGTCTAGACAAAGTGTAGGTAAAGTGTAGCAAGCAGAGTGTGGTGAGGTGATGAAGCATTTTGTAGACATTTTACTCCGGTTTCTGTACACCATTTGGTACACTTTTTTGTAGAGTTTGCTAGACATGTTCCTACACTTTTTGTAGACATTTATTACGCTTTTTTGTAGACTTTGCTAGACATGTTCCTACACTTTTTGTACACTTTTATTTCGCTTTTTGTACACTTTTTGCAGACTTTGCTAGACATATTCCTACACTTTTATTACGCTTTTTTGTAGACTTTGCTAGACATGTTCCTACACTTTTACTACACTGTTTGTACACTTTTATAGCGCATTTTTGCACACTTTTTGAGGACATTTATTATACTCTATATGGATAGCATTGCTCCTACCACTTTCTATGAACATACTTGCAGGGCTATTATTGATTTAAATACACTGGCTATAAATAAGAATGATGGTGTGCCTACCAATTACAGACCCTTGGAAGATGATGACAACACTGGCTAAGTCTCATAAAGCAAACATCTTGCCACCCCATATGGACACATCATGGCATTCTTGTAGGGCTGTATCATTGCGTTCCTGGATAGTTATAGAGGTCCCAAACAACACAGGAACAACTCCCAGGGTCCCTGAGATTTTATTTCACATGACCTTCCTACCCTGCCTTCTGCTCCCCAGACAAAGATTGATTTTTGTAGCCTCAAATATGCTAGCCATAAAGAAGCATGAGGGTGCTCCTACAATTCTAACACCCTCTGGACATGATGGTAACACTGGCTGAGCCTCATAAAATCAGCTAAGTGAACATCTTGCCACCTCATATGAACATGTCATGACATTCTTGTAGGGCTATCCCATTGCATTCCCTGAGCATTATAGAGATCCCAGACATCCCAGGAACAACCAACAGGATGTCTGATATTTTATTTCACATGACTCTCCTACCTTGCCTCCTGCCCCCCAGACAAAGATCGATTTTTGTAGCCTCCAATACACTAGCCATAAAGAAGAACAAGGGTGATCCTACCATTCTAAAGCCCTCTGGACATGATGGTAACACTGGCTAAGCCTCATAAAATCAGCTAAGCAAACATCTTGCCACCCCATATGAACCCATCATGACATGATTTTAAGGATGTTCCAGCACTTTCCCTGATGGTATTAGAGGTCCCAAACAACACTGGAACAACTCCCAGGGTCACTGGGACTTTATTTCGCACAGCCTTCCTACCCTGCCTCCTGCCCCCCAGACAAAGATCGATTTTTGTAGCCTCAAATACGCTAGCCACAAATAAGCAGGGTGGTGCTCCTACCCATTTAAGACCCTCCGGACACGATGGTAACATTTGCTAAGCCCAGGAAAATCAGTTGGGCCCGCAGTGCAACATTCTTCTCCTCCTCCAATATCCAAAAGGGTATACCGTGCCAGGGGACCTCTCCAGAACCATTCCAGCATTTTTCCTGGGGGCTATTGAACCCTCCGAATCCATTTGTGACACTTAGAAGTTCCTAAGAACTCGTCTTTATGGCCGTTCTTGACCTGTACAAAATACAGCCTTGTTTCATTTTTATCTCCACATCCCGACTGCCAATCTTGATGGGTAGGGGCTCAGAATGTTCCTACAGATGTCCTCTATCACATAGGAGCATCATTCAGGCGTTTGGAAACATTCCATTTTGTAACTTAATTCCAGGACGACCGAATAAATCCTTGACCAGAAGCACCCAGATATGCTCTTTTTGATGGTATTTTTGTTTGATTTTTATTACAGAATTGCAGAAGCTCCATAATAATATTTAAATCAAGAATGGCTTATATCTATGTGGGAATTGATGTAAGAGAGTCAAATGTCATCTTATATGGTCCCTGGACTGTGGGAGTTATATGCAGGCTCAGGGGCTCTATGCTAGTTTGCAATTTGACTTGTTTTGTTGATCTATAAATGTGATTACTTATTTAATTCCAGGCCAATTTCCAAATATCATAATTATCGCAGCCAGATAGACAATATTTAGAGTATTACCTAACTGATAAAAAATAAATCATGACAATCGGACTGTGGGAAGCATAGCAAAAGTGCAATCTAAAATTCATAGTGTAGTCAAACTGTACCATTTGTGGCGCTTTTTTGATTACCAAATGTGTTGTATCCACTGTGCCAAAACATAGCCAAACTGTACTCATTGTGGCGCTTTTTTGATTACCCAATCTGTTGTGTTACTGTGTAGATGTGGCTGCTTGACTCTTTTGGGATGCTTACATAAGCAAAAGTGCGCTGTGTCCACACGGGCGTCCTGGCCGCCCATAATTAGGTAGTATAGCCACATTCAATTTCCACTTTCACTTTCACTACACTTTTTCCTACATTCCTTCTACACTTTTTTCTACACTTTTTTGCTACACTTTCACAACATTTTCACAACACTTTGGCCACACTATTTTACTATGCTTTTTGCTACACTTGTCATACACATTATCATATAATTATGGCGCATTTTTCATTACCAAATGTCTAGTATTGCTTGAGACAATATGTGTAGTCAGAGTGTAGTAGTTTTGTTGGATTTTTGTGCAAGTAGACTATTTGGGATGCTTACATAAGCAAAAGTGCGCTGTGTACACATGGGCAGCCAGGACGCCCATTCTACTACAGCCACAATCTCAAAATACATTGATACATATTATTTCTATTTTTCTCATAACTTGATCAAATCATCATAGATCCACAGTATATACCAATGATAATATTCATATTCAGAGTGGTGTTTCCATATAGCAAATCCTATTTCCTGATTGGGTCATTTTGGGTGTAGATCTGGGGTTCAGATTACCTAGGATTGGCTACCAAAGCAGGCTCAGAATCCTAAGATCTGTAAATGTTGCATGCAGTGTGTCACTGCAGCTTGGAACATGGCACCAATAGCATATTCCTTTGTGACGTCTGGAATATCAGATGGTTTTCTTCCACTCTGTTATGACAACAGAGTTATCAGAGCACATGGGGTTTGCAACTGTTGCAGTACTACACAAGTACTGGTGATGGTAATGAGGAATAGCTTAGATCTTAATCTCTCAACTGTTGCCAGCGAATAGACAAGTGGTTAAAGCTAGGGAATCCTAGCCGCAACCACAAGCCCTTTTATATTACAAGGGAATGCGCACAGACCAAGCAGTGTGTGAGACTAGTTACTATACATGTATATACGAAGGAAGTCATGAGTCAACGATGATGGGAAATAGAAGTCGACGGTGATCAAAAAGAAGAGAAGCAAACAGAGATTAAATACATGAGGTGTGATGTCATAGAGTCTGGGCCAGTCTGGACCATGACGTCATATGCTTAGTCAGCCTATGGTCACATGTATAATCCCATGATCATGTGTGCTAGGTCACATGATCTTTGAAAGAGAAATATGACAAAGTCCAAATGCAAAAGATGGTTATAAGAGATACAATTATAACACACTCCAAAAGTACTGCAAAAGTTCCACCTATGCTTCTCAATGTTTTGCATTGATATAGTGCATGCTTGCAAATTATTGGTGTCTTGAGAGCATGGCATGAGGCACATCCATGATCCTTGACTGCATTCAATGCAGAACAAAGGTGATCCACTTGCAGGATATTTAAATGTTCACGTTCTATGCATTGTCGTTTGGCTTCATGAGCTGCTGTAACAAAACCATTTGAAAGTGTTGGTGAAAGTTGTTCTGTGCTTGGAATCACTGTGTTCATCACATCAAAGTTATGTTTGAGAACTGATATGGAACACTGATGATGTGTTCTGTTTTGTAGAGTTGTTGATGGAACACTTGGTATAGAGATCATGTGTGAAGGCTTTGAAATTTTTGCATTGGCTTGAGGCTCTGTGGGTGCTTATATAGTAATAATTCATTATTGAAGACTTTCAAAATATATATCTTAATAAAACATACCTTTGCAAATACTGCAATGAATATTTTCCTTGCAATCAACACATTTTGTCCCAGTGTTATCAATATACAAGGTCAATCCATATTGTAGACATTGTCTTTTTTGAATATCATAGACATAGTCTTTGATATACTGTTGACCTTTGTGATCTTGATTCAAATGTTCAGGTGGATTGATTTTTGGAGGATTAGAGTTGGGAATAATAAAGCACTTGGCAGGTTTTCCATCTCGACCAGCACATCCTTGAGCTTGAATAAGCTCACTCATCTCCAAGGGAGCTTTGCAATGAATAATCAGTCAAAGATGTGGATAATTATTGCCAGTGCTGAAGGCAGATGTGCAGATCATGATAGAAGAAACACCATTGCGCCAGTTGGTATAGGCTTGAAAACGGTCCTCATCTGTAATATTGATATCACCAGTATAAAATGGCCAGTTTGTCGGCAAATAACCCAGATTTAGCTGCTGAGGGTTAATACAAATTTCATCAAAAATACCTTTGCTGCCAATGTATGCCCATCTTGCAAATATGTTACAAATATTAAAGCCCGATCTTGTGTATTCCAAGATTTTTGCTCTTGTTGAACAAGATGAACAATCTTTGGCATCATGGCTGGAGTGCCCATTGGTTGTTCAAGTATATACTCCAATTCAGGGCGATTGGATGACTGTTGAAAGATTTGTATTTTTGGAACCAAAGCAAAAGCCTCCTTAATTGACAATTCTTTGCTGGGTGGAAGTGTGGCAGTCAATAAGATGACTTGTACTGCCAGTTCACGGAGTTTGAATACATGTTTGAGTGAATCCCAGAAATTGTGAGATAGCAGAACCAAATGTGCTTCATCAAAAACCAGGCAAGTGACAGGTGTGATTTCATGAAAGTCAGCAATTGCAGAACGCCAGGTTGGAAATTTTGCTTTATCAGCAGAGACAAGAATGAGATTGATTTGAGGATTCAGTTGGCCTAGATTAAGACTGGGATTGAAAACTTGATAGTCGACTTTCAATTCCATTAACTTGTATTCCCAGTCCATGAGTAGAGATCGCAGTGGTAAAACCACAATTATTGCCTCATGAGGAAGCATAATTGCAGGAATTATGGCCAACATGGATTTGCCACCACCAGTCCTGAGCAAAGCCATGACATCTGTTTTGTGCTGGGCAATAGCTATTGCAGCCTCCTTTTGATATATTGAGATCCATGTTATACTTGTATTCTTCAAGACCTGCTGTAGTATTAAAAGGCAGGAAGATCCAACTTCTTCATTTGATCTCAGTGAAATGTCCATTTTTGACTGTATAGTATTTGTTGGAGAATCTGTAACACACATATGAATGAAATATTGCCATCCAAATATTGTTTTTATTACCTTGTATATTCTTTGTTGGGAGATTTGGTATAGTAGGAATTTCATCTGAATTCGCTATTGGCATAGTATCTGAAAAGAAATCTTATGTGAGTTTATAAGTTTAATAAATAAGAATCAGATGATTTACTGATTTGTGGATCTCTATGCTTGAGTTCATATCTCTTATCCCATTCATCTTGTTGAGCAGACAATTCATCATAGAGAGCATCAAGATCATCCTCTTCATTTGTTGGAATTTTTCTACTAGATTGTGGGGTAGATTCTTGGATTCTGGTGTCGACACCAGATTTAGGAACTGATAGCTCTTGTAGAGTACTGGCAATTGTGGTGGTGATCAAGGGTGTCAGAGCAGTGATCAGATGATTTGTGATTTAAGTTTGCATGTCAGGAATCACTGTGGTTTTGAATTTTGTGATCAGATGATCTGTAAATGCCTTTTCTGAGAAAGAAAAAGAATCATGTTTCTTGGATGAGTGGGATTCTTGTTGACTCTTGAGATCTAGTTGACCAGCTTTTGCCATTTCTTTAAAACGAGATGGTGTAATCTCTGAGTATGGCAATTTGATTCCACTTGGCATGGTATGCAAAATAATCTGCCATCGCTTGCTGGCCTCAAGGAAAAGTGGCAGGATATCTTCACTTGCACCTGCAAGAGCATCTGGGCTAAGTCCATATATTTTGTCCCCAACCGCACGGGAGTGTCCAGCCTGTAAAGCATCGATGTTGTCATTCTGATCCAATTCCAGCAACTCCTCTGCAAATTGACCCAGTTTGCGCTTGAAAGCAATGCTAATATGTCTCCATGAATTGACTGTAAGTTTGAAATCCAAATGGCCAAGGCTTATTCTGGTCAACATGTCACTGAGTTGATTGGTATTGAATAACTTGGAGTCATTGACAAAGAGCTGGGTCCAATAAAGATGTTGGATTTCAGGATTGTCTGTGAAACAAAGATAGGCTGCTAGCTCTGCAAAAGGACGTGCAATGGCCAATGATTGGATCATAAGATCAGCAGTGAGAGCATCAATTGCATGTGGAATAAGCTTGTCATGTCCAGAGAGGGCACCAGATTTGTGATAGCAACGAAGCAGAGTCAGATTTGATCCTAGCATAATGAGATTTCATTGGTGATAGTTGGTGTTATAGAAAGCAAGAGCAGTAAGCTCTGTTCCTCGACCTGGAGAACCACAAAGTGTTTCACAGCGAAGCAAGAGATGACCCTGAAATTCAGCATAGTCTCGAAGCCAAACTCTCAAAGCACTACAATCCCAAACCATTTGGCCATTAATTGTTTTGCCAAACATGGATGTGATTTTTGGATTGGAAAGAAATGCTCTGCCCAATATATCTTTATCTGCAAAGCAAGTGTTGTGTTTGTCAGTGAGAAAGGAGTAACCCAATGATTTGTTGGTCAAATCATCTGTGATAGATCTATAGTCAATTCGTAGACCAGAGATTCCTCGTAAGATCTTTTTCTCCTATATTTCTGTGGTGGTTTGTCCATGAGCTGCAAACATTTGTTGCAGACTATCCAAGCGAATATGATTTCCTTGATAGAGAAGCTCTTGCCAATGTTCTGTATCAATCCACCATATACGTGGAAGGGATTTGGTTTGATATGCTATTGCAGAGGCCAAGTGTTGAAGGGATTGAATGCGTGCAAAAGGATAGTTTGTGTTTTCAGTAAACCAATCTGATAAATACTCGCATGCTTGCTCTTCATTATTGTCATATTTGCGAGCTGCAAGCAGTTTGATTTCCTTGAGGCATGTTAAGCAGATGCAGTATTCAAATTTGGCAAAATACTGAGTGATTTCATGGGGTTGTTTGTGTGTTCCATCCTTGTTGAGAGTCAGGATTGCCAGAAGTCGTTCGGTTGGACAAGGAATGGTATTATCAGCCATTTTGTGCCATTTGGACAGCCAAACATTTGAGAGAACTAGGTGAATAGTCTCTGATACATCCACTTGATGCTTCAATGCGACTTCCAAGTCTTGAATGTAATCAACAAGCTTTCCAGGCAAAGGAATAGTGTAGCCTTCAGAGTATTGGACTTGCACAAGCAGTGAAAGCAAGGCAGTTACTGGCTCTGCATATTTTTTCATTGTATTTTTGTCTTGATGGCAGTGAAAAGAAGTATTATTATAACCACTTAAATCCAGATAAATGCCTCAGATGATTAGTTCACATGTGAATTGATCACTCACCATTTTTGTGGATTTTCTGAATTTAATTTCTTCAGAATAAGCTCATCTGTAGAAGACAGCAAATCAAGTGCTTCATTAAAATATTCCAAAACTGCAGCTTGAATTCCAGGTATACAAGTGTGCTTTGAAGTGCTGCTGGAGCTTGAAATTAAAGTGTGCAGCTCTGTTATGGAATATTCTGTGACATGTTCATGCCAGCGAGTAGTTAAAAGCCATGGACTGATAAGTCGCCGATCAATTGGAAGAAGTCGATGTCCAAGAGCAGTGTTGGCTTTCATACAAAGGGATTTGAGAACATAGTCAATGGAGGAATGGCTATTGTCTTGGTAATGGTGGTCAACAACTTGCCAAAGTTGGTGAGTTGAGCCACCATTGTTAAGCTGTTGCATTTTGCAAGCATCTCATGTAGAAGGACATGCAAGATCTGGATGTGCAGAAATATGGTGTGCATGCAGATATTTGGTAGAACTGGTGACTTGGGAACAAAAAGAACATTTAAATCCATTGAAAATTTTGAGTCCTTTAAATGGGTTGATGTTATGGAACTGTGAAGTGTTTGGAAGTTCCAATGAGATACCATTGGCCTTTAGAATAGCCAATAAGTGTGTTGAATTATAAGTGAGATTTTTGTGATTGTCCTGGAGATGGCTTTTGACATGGGTTGGTTGAATAGCCACCATGCAAAGAGTGCAACATAAGGCTTTGAGCACAGGATCAATAACCAGATTAATGGAATCCAGGTAGGGATGATGAGACAACTGATCCATCTCATGGTAGATCTAGTAATATGATATATTAGTTTCATATCATGTGAATCAAAAATACCTACAGCATGATTGTCTGATTTAGCAGATATATCTGCAATATCTAATGAAGGGACCTGCTTTGGAAAAGCATTTATAATTGGATCACCATGCTGATTTATGATTTTACCTTGCTTTCTGCTTCTGAAGACTTTATAGAAATTAGATAGAATTAACCCAATGATTAGTTCACATGTTAACTAGTCATCTTACCTTAGCAGAGACCTATATAGCATGGATTGTCAGCAATGATTAATTCACATGTTAACTAGTCATCTTACCTCAGCATGTGGCTGTGCTGCTGCTATTTCCTTCAATTCTTGATCAAGAGTTTCTGAGAATGCAGCCAGCAAATCTTTAAGTGTTGTGGACATCGTGGGAAATTTGTTCGCAAAAATGGCAATTCCTAATAGGGAAGGAACAAATGGAAGAACAAAAGGTTAAGCTTTTAAGTTTTGTAGCTTCTTTCATCTTCAAGGTTGTTTTAAACTCAGTTTTAAAATAGGAATGATTATATAACATACAAACAAGTAATGACAGTCATCACATAAGCATGATTAAGTAAGTATATCATATAATAAACTATAAAGTTGAATCAGGGCAGAAAGATAAATATTTAACAATATGTGTAAGTATTTGACACACCAGGTATATATACTGGCTGAAATGAAACAGATAACTTTTTCACCCTGACTCTTTACTCTCACTATCAAGCTTTATTTGCTTTTTTGAAATTTCTTTTTGCACAAATGTCTACAAACATCAACAAAATCAAAGCTGTAAGCCCTATTTTTTATACACACACATATTTCTTGGCTAAATTAGTCATTATTTGATAGACCAATAAATCTCAGGTGGGTATTTGCTTATAATTTTCTATCATTTCTTTTTTGTGGTCAAATATGATTGATTTCTTCTTTCTTCTTTTTTTTTTTACTCAACTGCCTTGATTGTGATCTGATTATTAGTTCACATGTGAACTAATAATTCAGATTTAATTGGAATAAAAATCTAAAAGCTTATTGTTTGATGGCTCTGATATATTTGGATTTCTAACTGACTTGGTTATCTCTTTTCCATTACTAGAAAGCTGAGAAAGCAGCAACTGAGAAGTTCTCCAATTATTTGGATAATCTTGCAGAAGTGTGTCTTGGTTGGGGGCTGGTTTTTGTTGGCAATGACAACAACCTTGGACTGGGACCTTTTCTTGGTCACCAAAACTTTAACACCCGTCCAGTCCAAATGGGGCTTATCAACAAAATGAAAAAGAATGCTGAATCTGCAGGTCTTGCAAACAGAGTTCCAGACCAGGCGATCCAGATCGGTGTCAAGAGCTCCTATATTGCAGGTGGTATTATCCCTGACCAGCTCAATACTTCCTATAGCAACCTAGTCCAGTGGACCGATGAAGCGAAATCTCCCCAGGCCCAGATCGAGCTTATCGATGGGAATCATTGAGTAACCTTGTTGCAGTGTCGTTACGAGAAGAAGATATTTTTACTGCAGGATTATCAACAGAAGCTCCCACAAGCAAGTACCCCTTGTGAGCACAGTGACTTACAGAAGCACATTCACAACCTGGAGACAGAGATACGTACTGGAGGTGTATGGCTTGCAGAAATCTTTGACTTGGGTAAAATTTATTCTGATTATTAGTTAACGTGTTAACTAATCACTGACATCATAGACTTGATCAGAGCTAAAGAAGAACATGGCCTCATTTTCTTCAAGCTTTCTTCTAATCGCCTACAGCCACACAGAGAGGATACCGATACGCAACTGTTTAAAAATCTGTTGCACTGTCTTTGCATGGAGTCTGAGAGTCCTATTGATGATCCCCTATCTCTCACAGCTTATGAGAGCCTTGTTAAAGATTGGACCTCAAGTTGGACTCACCAGTCTTCTTGTCCGACGCTGATTTTGAAGAACAAGAAGCTTACATTCTGGCTTGCATGGCTGTTTGAACTCATCACATATGAATCCAGCGAGCTTATCAACATATCCCTGCCTGCATCCAACTTGCATCCATACTTTACTGGAGTAAGTTTCTGGTTATAATTTGCTGATTATTAGTTAACATGTGAACTAATAATCACTCTTTTATAGCAATTCCTTGCTATCTTTCAGCCTATGTGGTCCATTTTCCAATACCTCACCTCTCCATTCCTTATGCCTGAGGTGGACATAGCCTGCACAAAAGTCCTAGGGCACTATGTTCATCTAACACTTGGGTCTGATGAATGTTATGGTAGTGGTATACTTTTTCCATCCATTACCACTTGGACTACTTCATTCGCCTAGCCTTTTGCTAGTGCCCTTTGAGCGGTACGAACCGCTCTAGCTTAGTCACCATTTCCCGTGCACAGACGCACTTTCTTTCATACTCCAGAATGTTCTAGAGTATTTCTTCCTTGTTTGTACTTTCCTTCTCGCGACTTGATTAGGAACATGGTCTGTGCACAGACCCCAGTAGTATAAAGACTCGGTCTTTACACCCATGTACTTTATCTAGTTCTATGCAGTCTTCTGCTAGCAATTAGTTCTCTTCCAGACTCTTAGTGTGCGCACTAAGACATAGTCTGAGACTTCTCCAGAATCATCTCCAGAGTCCTGCGGCTACTCCAGAGTGCCGCCTCAGAGTTCTCGTTGTTAGCACCCAGCATAACAATGAATGCACTCAGGTAGTACAGGAAATTGAGAAAGAAACAAGACCTTTGTACTCACGACACACCAGAGACTGTCCCAAGTCCATGATTTCAGTTTTAGAAAGTGGTGAACAGTGCTTCCTGGACCAGTGGCAAAACACATTCTCTGAAATCCTCTCACCTGTTATGTATCTGTTTGGTTCCATAGAGCCCACAGAAGCTGAGATTTACAACAAAGCCTATGATCACTACTTCAAGAAAGTGATAGCTGATGCCAAGGAGGTAGTAAAGGAGATGCAGGGAGATGGCACAAACACACACGATATCACTGCGCCTGTCCTGGGAAATATTCTCATCAAATTACAGTGGTTGCAGCTGGGCTATTTTCCTACTGACGAACCACAAGTCATTCCACGCACTCCATTCCCACTCTTCAGTCCCATTGCAATGCAGGTGTTGCAAAGTCTCTGGAACACCACCCAGATTACAGTTTTGCCAACACACTCACAGCTGTTGAATTATGGCCCAACTATAGCAGAGGTAAATATAATTTAAATGTGATTATTAGTTAACATGTGAACTAATCATTTGATTCAATCAGTGCATAGATTGGATTTTCCCTTTAGGTCGTTATGGTTGGCTTGGGCAGAGAATCAACCGTGACTGGGAGGATTTATGGGAAGCAGTGGAGATATTCTTGCAGCATCGCATGAAAATACAAGATGCCCAACAACGTTGCTGGTGTGTTTGCAAGGTAAGGGTCTAGTATGTGCTAAAGATACTCACTTATGTCTATCACACTCTAGATCATACAGCTCTTTTTTGAACATCATCAACACACATTTCCAATTCTCCATGCAGCATTTGAGAAAGCCTTTCCAACTGTTGGAAAGGACACTTGGGAAGACCTGGCTCTCAAGGAGGCGATCATCATGAAGGATGAGAAGATTGGCGATGTCAAATGGGATCTAACTCTAACAAAATTC
Source organism: Butyriboletus loyo (assembly GCA_038093515.1). Lineage (NCBI taxonomy): Eukaryota > Fungi > Basidiomycota > Agaricomycetes > Boletales > Boletaceae > Butyriboletus > Butyriboletus loyo. The sequence continues at coordinate 28,827 of JBBPSI010000191.1, forward strand.
CTCATGGCCTATGCAAATGAGATTGCCAATGCTTCGCACTCCATTATTCGCCCCAAAGCCAGTACCCAGCTTTTGAATCAAACTTTGCTGGGATGTGTCACAGAAGAGCAAAAGGAAATGTTCTGGGACTTCTATTGTATTATTCGTGCATCTGTCTTCAATTGGGAGGCTTATGGTGTCACAGGCATACATCGCCAATTTATTTCACAAAGCTTTGTGGATGCCATGCAACTCAATAGACGAGCTAACATTTTAGCCCTATTACCAATATGGAAATTCCGCAAACAGCTAGTCGAGCTATTTCAAGACATGATGGAAGAAGTGGGCATGGATGCAAATACCTGGTCTGGTTGGGATATTTATGAGCCCTCTGGAAAGCTAGCTCTCCAGGACACCTCCTATACTGTGTTGCTGCCCAAGGAGTATGAAGGCGAAACAAGTGGCACAGCAATGGAACGTGCTGCATTGGCACCTACTGTCTTTGCCAAAGGAAAAGAAGCCATACATAAGATTATCGAGCTTGTCCAGTCCCCACAGCTAGGGGGCATTCAGACAGAAAATGGACTTTGCTTGGATCCTACATTACATGCAGTTACCAGAAACTTCCTAACTGTAAGGATTTATTCTGATTATTAGTTAACATGTTAACTAATCATTCATCATAGGAGCTTGCTGTGCTTGTGAATAAACAGGTTCACAGAATACAGGATCCCACTGCAGATCTGACAGTTCCTATGCTGGCCCAGGACACAGTGCAAGCAATTTGATCTCTGGACTTGGGCAGTGATTTTGAAGTGCTGGAATTTGCAAAATCTGAGGAAGCTGATAAACACTGGTGTGGACAGACTACAGATGAATTGCAACAATCCAGCTCATTTCTGGTTTCTACTTCTACCACAGCCTTTTCTAAAATGGAAAACAACAAAAAGGACAAGGAAGGAAAGCATTATCAAAGGAAAATTGGCAGCTGGCTTAGAGCAAGTGAAAAGAAAACACATTGCCCAAAGCTCAAGGTCACAACTGATGGCTCAGCATCTGGTATGTAATCATTTGGATTATATGTTAACTTCAATTACCCATTGAAACAATAATGAAGCTACTCCAGGATCCTCTAACCAGAGAGGATCTTATTCAGGATCTGCTGTTGCACACTCTGGTATTAGTGGTAAGTACATTATTCCTTGATTATTAGTTAACATGTCAACTAATAATTATATTATTCAGACAAACACCCCACTCCTGATAGTGGATTCACTGGTACTTCTGCTAGTCCAGCAAAGACTACACAATTAACTGGAAATGATGACAACATCACTCAAATGCTCTTATTGTTACGGGCCCAGCAGATATCAATTACCAACACTCGTACTCCTGAAGAATGGCAGACTATTGTTGGCCACCTTACCAAATCTGAAACTCTGCCAGAAGACAACTGGCCCAGTTTGGTCAAGTCTCTGTTCACCATACACAACCTGTTCAATAAGCCCAGCCTCTCTGCCAACACCTTTTTATTGTGGCTTCATAATCAGGTCACTTATCCCACAGATCTTGAGTTGTGGAAGTGGTTGATGTATAACTTGAAGGGTAACTCCACTGTGGGAGAAACAGTCATCAAGACATGCAAGAAGTGGGTGGATGATATGAGCAAAGATATGATTCAAATGCCAGCTGTGGAAGGTGCAGATTAAGCTATGGATACTTTGTGATCTGCTAGTTGTGATGTATATTGTCTAGTGCTGTTAAGTGCATGTGTGTAAATGTACAATAGGACAATATTGTGGTGTTATATATCAGAATGACTGAAAGAAATTAGTCAATGAGCAAATTATGCAAAAAGAAAGCATAAATGATTGTAAAGCCTAACAGCCATGAGCCTCGCTCTTCCACCAATATTAGTGATTAGTTAACATGTGAACTAATCATTTACAAAACAAGCATAAAGTCTCACAAAGAGGTAAGTAATAAAGTGGGTGTATAGCTTCAATTCCCAACTAATACAGGAGTGTACAGTGTACAAATGTGGTAAATAAATCATTTGTGCAGGTATCATGCCAGTTCTATTCACCTGAAACCATTTGAAATGCTCTTATTTATTTGCAACTTGCCCACATTCACTTCTACTAATAATTCACCAAGTAGGGGTTCATGTGAGCATAGAGCAGAATGTCCTAGTGATCATAAATTGAATAATAGATGATGGTTGAGAATAGTGATTAGTTCACATGTGAAGTAATCATCAAGCAGGATAAGGTAAGATAGTGCCATGTCCACTCCAACAAAACCACAACTATATCACATGAAGTATGACCCAGTGATTAGTTAACATGTTAACTGATCATTGTGAACAACAAGTAATTACAATGCCAAACAGTCACCAAAGTGATCAGTTAACATGTTAACTGATCATCAACCACAACAAGTAGTCACAAAGCCAAATGACAACCAAAGTGAATAGTAGCAGGATGGCCTTGGTGTGATCAGTTGACATCCATGAAGCTGTGGACTACCATGGGATGATGACCCTAGTGATCAGTTAACATGTGAAGTAATCATTGACCTGATATTGACCATAATAATCTCAGTGATCAATAATTCAAGTGGCAGGAACCAATCAAGAGTATCAGCACAAGCACATGGTATACAGAATGGCCCATGCACACTCTGAAGTGAGCATTATTACATGGTATGCAGGATGGCCCAGTGATTAGTTAACACGTGAAGTAATCATCAACTGCAGGATGGGATAAACAGAGTGGCAAGTAACTGCAAAAGCAGTGAGGATGTGTGAAGCAGAGAATGAAAGATGTGTGTGGCAGGATGGCCCAGTGATCAGTTAACACATGAAGTAATCATTGACTGCAGAATGGGGTAAATAGGGCAGCAAGCAACCACAAGAGAAGCAAGGAGAGACAAGGCAGAGTGTAAAAGATATGTGTGGAAGGATGGCCCAGTGATCAGTTAACATGTGAAGTAATCATTGACTGCAGAATGGGATAAATAGGGCAGCAAGCAACTGAAAAAGAAGTATGGTTATGCAAGAGAGAGGGTGAAAGATGCATGTGGCAGGATGGCCTGGTGATCAGTTAATGTGTAAAGTGATCATCAACTGCAGGATGGGTTGAATAGAGTAGCAAGTGATTGCAAAAGGAGTGAGAACATGTTCAGCAGAGGGTGAAATGAGTGTTTTGCAGGATGGGTCATCCTGCCGAGGTAATATGGATAGCCTCAAATACGCTAGCCACAAATAAGCAGGGTGGTGCTCCTACCCATTTAAGACTCTCTGGACACAATGGTAATATTTGCTAAGCCCAATAAAATCAGTTGGGCCCGCAGTGCAACATTCTTCTCCTCCTCCAATATCCAAAAGGGTATACCGTGCCAGGGGACCTCTCCAGAACCATTCCAGCATTTTTCCTGGGGGCTATTGAACCCTCTGAATCCATTTGTGACACTTAGAAGTTCCTAAGAACTCGCCTTCATGGCTGTTCTTGACCTGTACAAAATACAGCCTTGTTTCATTTTTATCTCCACATCCTGACCACCAATCTTGATGGGTAGGGGCTCAAAATGTTCCTACAGATGTCCTCTATCACATAGGAGCATCATTCAGGCGTTTGGAAACATTCCATTTTGTAACTTAATTCCAGGATGACCGAATAAACAAATGTTTATCAATGAAGAAACAATGACAAAATCAAGAAAATGCGCAACAAGTGAGACTGGAAAGTTGCGCATTTTGTATGTTTTGAGCTCACAGAGTGATGGTATGAGGTGAGAACAAGAAACCGCACAACTTTCACAAAGGGCAAGTTGCATGATTTGCATGAAATAAATAAATAATATTAATATGTATGTAATTCAATTTTATGATAATAGTATTGTTGCGCACAACTTGTTCAACAGACAAGTTGTGTGATTGATCTGATATACCATACAGTGCAACTTGTTCAATGCACATGTTGCGCGATACACTATAGATAGCATCCCCAAACCCTCATTGTACCCTAACTTAATTACAAAAATGGAGGTATAATTCAATTTTATGATAATAGTATTGTTGTGCACAACTTGTTCAACATACAAGTTGTGTGATTGATCTGATATACCATACAGTGCAACTTGTTCAATGCACATGTTGCGTGATATGCTATAGATAGCATCCCTGAACCCTCATTGTACCCTAACCTAATTACAAAAATGGAGGTATAATAGAAGGCCTCTGCTCACGTGCAGGCCACTGATGCGATCCATGTACTGGGACACCTCTTCATTGCTCCTCCACTGATAGTAGCCATTGGACCTGTGGCGTGACGTTAGTCAATGAGTGAGGTCTTCTTTGGAATGGTCACTGTTCCACATACCTGAAGTCGGTCATATAGTCAACCCCGCCGAGTATGCAATCGTATTTCAAGATTCCAGAAAGCTCATCACTGGTTCCATATATCATTATCCTTTTGAAGTGCTTCCATTCCATGTATGAAACATTGAAGTATTGAATGCGCCCTTCGCGGAGGCCAGACAACCAGTCCAGGATCCATAGCTATGGAGTGGTCGTTATTTGTGTATCTAATTTCAGAGTTCTATGCGGCCACCACGTACCCATTCTGATATCCTCACCTTCACCCACAGGCCCTCCATTTGGTGTGCCCCAACGTCCACAGTGCTGTTTCCGTGCCTTGGAAATATGTGTTGAGGTAATGCATTCTTTATTAGTTGGAAGGATGCCTTGGATATTGTGCGGTCGACGTGTGCCAGGTCTGCCTGTGCCTGCTGGAGGCTGTTGCAGGATCTGGATGGATCCAGGATGTAAAGAATTTGAAGGGCTGCTTGGACACTCTGTGGTTCCACTGGACAGTATGTAGGGTGCTCTGGCAGCCGGGAGCTGGTGCTGCCTCTGGATACGGTAGAAATCACAGATTGCCCACATCCATATCTCTTGTCCACTACCACATTGATATCCATATCGGTGTTAACCCCCTGACTTCCCTGCCCCACCTGGACCACTGAACCATCCTCATTGTCTTCTTCTTCTTCTTCTTTTTCCTGATCGTCGTTTCCCATTTCCATGTTGCTATTCAGTGGTCGGGATATACCTGGTTGAGCGTAGTGACATTGATATCCATGATGTATGCGAGGTAGTTGTCCTCAGAGAACCGGTCAATTTGGCGGACCTCCGGAATGTGGTCTAGAAGCTCCTCTCTCGTCACAGGGTGTGTCACGCATGATTCAAGCCCTTTGATCGTGCCATAACCAGGGCAGGACGACCTACATGTTTTGTGCCTCTTTGCAGCCTTTGCATGGTGTTTGCAGGACAATCCCTCCTTCAGCCAAAGTGGCGTTCCAGTCACAAGGTTGATGCATTCACCGGATGCACCATTACCAGAAGCACATGTGTGTATACAAACCTCGGTTTTCTTCGACTGCATTTTGTTGCGAGGCAACGCGCAGTCGAATGCTAGCACGTAGTACCCTTTCACACGAGGTCCCACTACAGTTGCAGGTCTACACAAAGACCTGGCAAGATGGAATCAAGGAGCTTCAACTTAATCCTCAACTGTTGCCAGCGAATAGACAAGTGGTTAAAACTAGGGAATCCTAGTCTAACCACGAGCCCTTTTATATTGTACAAGGATGCGCACAGACCATGCTGTGCGTGAGATGAATTACTATACATGGATAGACTAAAGAAGAGAAGCGCAATGGTGATTAACCACACGAGGCGCGGGGATCAAAAAGAAGAGAAGTAAACGGAGATTAAATACATGTGTCGTGACGTCATAGAGTCTAGGCCTGGTCTAGGCCATGACATCATATGCTTAGTCAGCAAGAGATCACATGTAAGTTCCCACGATCACGTGCGCTATGTCACGTGACCTTTGAAAGTGAAAACGACTAAGTCCGAATTGAAAGTGTACGAAGTGTACGAATAAAATGTTATGATTATAACACATTTCAACGCCGTTTCAGGATACAACCATTCCTAAAAAGTCCACTTTGTCCGAAGAGAATACACATTTCTCCGGTTTTACAAATAAATCGTTTTCTCGAAGGCGCTGGAGTACTTCTTTGACTTTTTCCTCGTGCTCGGCCCTCGTTTTTCCTTTTGTAAATATCATAATGTCGTCGATATAGATAATGACGCATGCATACATATCGTTGAAGATGTCGTTCATCATGTTTTGAAACGTGGGAGGGGAATTGGTAAGCCCGAAGTACATGACCTTGGGTTCATAGGCTCCAATGGGTGTGACGAATGCCACTTTCCACTCATCACCTGTTACGCTGGGCGCTAACAATTGAACAGCGAGGAGGCACTCTGGAGTGGCCTCGAGACTCGTAAAGCGTTTCTGAGCTGGGTCTCAGACTATGTCTTAGTGCGCACACTAAGAGTCTGGAAGTGATACTAATTGCTAGCAGGAAGCTGCGTAGAACTAGATAAAGTACATGGTGGAAAGGCCGAGCCTTTATACTACTGGGGTCTGCGCACAGACCGTGTTCCTAATCGAGACGCGAGAAGGAAAGTACGAATACGGAAGGAACATTCCAGAAGACTCCGGAGTGTGAGGGAAAGTGCGTCCGTGCGCGGGAAGTGATGACTAAGCTAGAACGGTTGGTACCGTTCAAAGGGAACTAGCAGTAAGCTAGGCGAATGAAGTAGTCCAAGTGGTAGTGGATGGAAAAAGTATACCACTACCGTAACATTACCCCCTTCCCATGGTGGAGACTCCGACTCCACAACTTGAAAACTCCCTTCATTGTGACGATCCCTCGTTGAAGTCGTAGTCGTAAGGATCATCGGCAGGGAGGTCTGCCCACGCGTCGTCCCGGAACGTGCAGTTGGCGACGATATGGCCAACGGCTCCACATAGGCCGCAGATGCGCTCTGGACAAAACTCCTGTATATGACCAGGGGCGATCCGATGGCAGAAGGGGCAGGCGTAGTTGGGACATTCCCTGCGGAAGTGACCGGCGGTCCCACACTCAAAGCAGAGTTGCGGGCGAACGAGGCGAGGTCGAGCAGAGCTCGTGCTGGGGTCAGGCGATCGGTCGTCGACGATGATAGGGGAATTACGAGTGCCCCGACCGGGGAGGTAGGGGGGCGGGGGTCCGTACGAAGAGTCGTTAGAGCTACCAGCTGTAGCGGCGGTGGTGGTGGTGACGTGGGGAATGAGCTGGATGGCAGGCGTGCCTCGTCGGGTAGACGGTTGGGGGGTGACGGAGCGGACGGCTCTGTTTGCGATTCTTCGTCCTGCGGCGGTAAGGGTGACGGATCCAGGGATTGCTCCGACCTGGAGTAGCGCCTGGCGAGGTTGGCGACGCACTGTACGAGGCGGTAGGGGGGAGTGTCGACGAGCGACCTGGGGCTCGTCGACGTCGGTCCGAAAGGACTCCAGGGACTCTCCTGTTGTCTCGCGAGACGAATCTGCTACCAACGTGGTTGCAGGAGAGCTTCGGACGGGTGGCGCTGGAACAGGTACAGGCGAAGGAGATCTTGCCGGGGGAGGACGAGGCACTGGATTGGGGCCGCGAGCCATGGGACGGAGGTAGCCGATGCGGTCGGCGGAATGGAGATAGAACTGCCGCTCTCTAGGAGCAAGCGCGATGAGGATAGGTCTAAGGACGGGAGCCAGAATACCTGGCAACAGCTGGTCAACCACGTAACCGAATCCTTCGGCGTGGAGGATGTCAAGGGTATAGCCCCTAGCCTCCATCAAGGACGACTCAAGGGCGGCGGCATAGACGGGGGGTTGGTTGTCTGGGCACAGACGTGTGTGGACGGTACGGGCGAGGGCGTACGAGCGGTATAAAGAGGCGAGGGTACGGAGGACGTAGTCTCCGGTGAAGTCCATGCGCTGTTCGAGCGCGTACGTGGCGACGGGGTTTTCGAGAACGGCGGCGTAGAGAACGCGGCGGGAAGAAACAGGAAGACGAGAAGAGCGGACTGGGGGTTGCGGCGGAAGGGGAAGGTTTTCATTGTTGTCATTGGCAGCAGAGGAAGCGTTGTTTTCGACTGGGGAGATGGACATTTTCGAGTTTTTACTGCGAAGATGGGGAGGGAAAGTCCTTGGGGTGGCGCAGTTTATAAGCCTTGAGCAAGGCCTGCGCATGGACCAGGTTCCCGTTTGGTTCCCAGGTGTTCTCTGCTGCGGAATATCCTTTCCAGGACACAAGGAACTGACGGCGTCCCTTCGAGCCGCGATGGGACAAGATCCGATCGATCTCGTATTCTTCATCTCCGTCTATTTCTTCCGGAGGGGGATTGGTAAAATTCGGGCCGTGTTCTGCCGTTTCACGATAAGGGGTCAGGAGGGACGCGTGGAAGACATCGTGGATCTTCCATGTCGGCGGTAGTCGGAGCCTGTACGCCACAGGGGAGATAACCTGTGCGATTTCGAACGGACCTTCCCGTCTAGGGGCGAGCTTCTTCGACGGGTACCTGAGTCGAAGGTTGCGCCCTTCCAACCAAACCTTATCGCCAGTCTTCCACGGACGGAACTTGGACTGGATCCGTTCCTTCATCAGCCGCCGTGCCTTCTCGTGAGCTTCTAATGCCTCCGTTCGGGCTCCCGTGAGTTCCGAAAGTCTGGACTCGAGGGCGGGGAGGAATGTCTTTCCGATTGGAGGATAAGATCTCGGCTCATAGCCGACCATCAGAGAGAAAGGGGTCACGTTGGTTGATGAATGCGTCATCGAATTGTGAGAGAATTCGGCCATGGGGAGGAGTTCGGCCCAACGTTCCGGGTGTCCGTCACAGAAGATCCGTAGGTAAGTCTCCAACTCCTGGTTGACTCGTTCGGTTTCTCCGTCGGTCTGTGGGTGGTACGCGGAGGAGAGGGCGAGGTCATAGTCCAGGAGCCTTGCGAGTTCTCTGGCAAAGGCGGAGGCGAACTGAGGACCACGATCAGAGATGCAGCGAGAGTGTAGTCCAAAGCGAAGGAAAACCGTTTTGAAAAACAACTTGGCAACTCCTGCCGCATCGATGTCCTTGTTGCAAGGGGAATAAATTACCCCCTTCGTAAGCCCATGGTCTACCACGACCATGACTGAATCATAACCCAGAGAGGGAGGGAGACCGGTGATGAGGTCGACCGAGACCTGTTCAAAGGGGCGAGAGGCCACGCTGGCCAGAGGGGTGAGAGGGGGCACGGTGGGATGAGTATTAACTTTATGCGCCTGACATACGGCGCAGCCCGAGACGAAACGGCGGACTAAATTAGCCATGCCTGGCCACCAATAATCACGTTGCACCAGGTTCTGGGTGCGGAATATGCCACCGTGACCACCAGCGGGGCTCTCGTGCAAGGATCGGATGAGATCGACTCGTGCTGCCTCGGGGATATAGCGTTTCTTACGGAAATACAACTCCTTCCCGTCAAAGTCCCAATCGCCAGCATTCATTTTGGGGAAGAGAGGCGAGTCTTCGTAGAGGGCTTGCATGCACCGCTTAATCATGGGGTCGCTGGGGGTGGAGGCGGCAATCTTTTCGGCAAGGGCGACGTCAATCTTGCGAGCGAAGAGATTTTCGGGGAGGAGGGTCACTTCCTGGTTGTCGGCGGAAGTGTCAACGTCGTCGCGGCGGGACAAGGCATCGGCAGGGCCCATCTGAGTGCCCGGGATGTGATGGAAGTGCAGGTCGAAATCCTGCAGGAACATGAGCCAGCGTGCTTGCCGGCGAGACAACTTATTTGGTTGGCGGAAGTAGGTGAGATTCTTGTGGTCGGTGAGAATCTCCACCTGATGACCAGTACCTCGCAGGTAGTGGCGCCATTCTTCTAATGCGTGGATGACCGCGAGCAACTCGCGATCATAGATATCGTAATTGCGCTCAGCGGGCGAGAGCGTCTTTGACAAGTAGGCGCAAGGATGTAGGTCGCCATTGACATCCTTCTGCATGAGCACTGCTCCAGTAGCAGTGAGAGAGGCATCCGTCATCACGGCAAACGGCTTCGTGACATCGGGCATTGAGAGAACGGGTTGTCGCAAGAACGACTGTTTGATTGCTTGGAACGCCTGTTCGCAAGCCGGGGTCCAAGCCCATGGAGAGTTCTTCTTTGTCAGGTCGTGCAGCGGCTTCGCGATGTGAGAGAAGTCCTGTATGAACCTGCGATAAAAATTGCAAAACCCGATGAAGGACCTGACTGCCTTCACCGAGGTCGGGGGGTTCCATTCGCGAATGGCTTTCAACTTGGTCGGGTCCATCTTGACCTGCCCTTCTCGGACCATCATCCCGAGGTATTCCACTTCTTCGGCATCGAACGAACACTTTTCCAGTTTGAGGAACAACTTGTGTTCGCGAAGTCGTTCCAGGACACGGATCGTTCGTGCCTCGTGTTCTGCAGAGGTGGCGGAGTGGATCAAGAGGTCGTCCATGTAGATGATCAACCACCCTTCTGCCATGAGGTCGCCGAAGATGTGGTCCATTAAAGCCTGGAACGTTGCTGGGGAGTTGCAGAGGCCGAAGAACATCACGGTGGGTTCGAACAGCCCTTGGGGAGTGATGAAGGCCGCTTTCCAGCGGTCGTTCGGCTTGATGAGGACGTTGTTGTATCCCCAGCGGATGTCCATCTTTGTGAAGATTTTGGACCCTTTGAGACGGTCGACGAGGTCGGAGATGAGGGGGAGAGGATAGGCGTTTTTGACCGTGTGCGAGTTCAGGTACCTGTAGTCCTGACAGGGGCGTAGCGAGCCATCCTTCTTTGATACGAAGAAGAAGGGGGCAGCCTGAGGAGACTTCGAGGGGGTGATCTTTCCCGACTTGAGGTGTTCCTCAACGAAAGCTTTACAGGCTTCCGACTCTTTCGGGTTCAAGGGGTAGACCTTAGCGACTTTCGGAACAAAGTCTTTGTCGAGGTCGATGGCATGATCGAAAGATCGGGACGGGGGAAGTTCCTCAGTGTTCTTCTTGTCAAAAACGTCCGCGAAGGCAGCGAACGGGGTAGGGAGAACTGCTTTCTCCTTGACGGCTTGGGCGGCGATTTCAGTCGCGATGGTTGCCTTTCGGATAGGGTAGGCGTCCCTTGCTGAAGCGTCTACTCGCTTCTTCCAGAGCTTGGCGATCTTGGAGTCTGGGTCCAAGTCAAGGTACCGTACCAGGTACCGTTGAGCGATTGCCCGAGGGGAGTCGTGTCGGGGCTTCTTGATTTGATCGGGGAGATCGATGTGGCCAGTGGCCCAATCTATTACCGGGTTGGCCTCTCGTAGCCACGGCAATCCCAAGATCATGTTCTCTTTTCCTATGTTGAGGACTAGGAAACTCCGTTCCTCCTCGGTTTCTCCAACTCTGATGGAGAGGGTGACCTTGTGTCGAATAACTCCTCCTTGATTGTTTGACCCGTCCACGTTCTGGGCACTGAGTGGTTTGGGTAGCCGTTCCATCGGCAATTTCTTTCGCTTCACTAGATCGCGATCTATGAAGCATCCGCTTGCGCCGCTGTCCACCAGGGCGAATGTGTCGACGATTTGACCCCCTTCGTGCACGAATAAAGAGACGGGAACTCGAATTGATTGTGCATTGGGGTTTGATATAACTACAGGGGCGATTACAAGAGGAGGCGAAGACGTCGAAACTTCCCTCCTTTCTAAAAATCCTTTGGCCATTCTTCGGCCACCTTGGTTGCTGCGACGGGCAGCTTTTCTTCATCTTCTTCATTGAAGCACGCCTTGAGGACATTCAAGACGTCTTCTTGTTGGGTGCCTCGACCCTTTAACTCGGACAGATAGTCGACGAGTGGGGAGGGCTTTGACTCGGGTTGCGTGACGACGGCGGCGCGTGTGCGCTGAGGGTTGCGAGGGGGACGAGAGGGCGGTCCTCGGGAGTTCTGCCCGTTGCGTGGGGAGCGGGGATGGTTGGTTGAACGACATCCGACTTGGTGGCAGATGAAGCATTTGTTCTGCTTCATGTACTCCGCGCGTTGTACGGGAGTAAGTCGGACGGCGTCAACGTCCATGGCGTTGGGGTCCCTTCTGTTGGACGAGGGCTTCGAGGAGGAGGAGAACGTGGGGATGTAGCGCTTCCCGGCGCGGAGGTCGTCAATGCGCTTGTGTTGCGCGTGGAATGCGGATGTTTTCTCTGCCCATCCGGCAAGCGTGGTAGGTGGCTTCTCGCACGAGAGGACAGACTCGGCGAGGCGGGGGTCGAGACCGCGAATGAACCACTCGATGAGCGCCTTCTCATCTATGATTCCGGACTTGGCAGCGAGGAGCTGGAACTCCGTGACGTACGTGTCGTAGCCGTCCTTCTTGTTGGCTCTGTTCTGGTTTAAGTTTCCCAGGTCGATGCGAGCGCTCTCTCCTACGTCGAAGGGGTGGAAGACTCTGTGAAAATCTTCGCAGACGGTAGTGAACTCCCTTTGTCGTGGAGTAGGGGTTCCATCTAGGAGAAGGCCCATCCAGCCTTCGGAAAACGTCTTGCCTTTCCCTTCGCTCATTTTCATGAGGAGGGCGTTGATTTTGGACTCGTCGTCGGGGAATGCATTTTGGTTGGCGGCGAAGTAGGTGCGCATGGCGAGGAGCCATCGCGAAGCATCCTCATTGAGACCAGAGAAGTCCTTGGGGACGATCTTTCCTTTGTCGGACATCTCGTCGTTGTCTTCGTCGTCAGAGGGGTCTGCGGGTGGGAAATACGGCGGGGAGGGAGAGCGGGAGTTGTGTGGGGAGACGTGGGGGGTTCTGTCAAGCCAATCGCTTTGATAACCGTCGTCGCTGGGTTCCGGTTCGTTTTCCTGCCCTTGACCCTGGTCCTCGGGTTGATAAGAGGGTTCGGGGTCTAGCTGGGGCAGAGGGGAAAACTGGGGTTCAGGGTTTGGCGGGGCGGGAGAGTGTGGCGGCGATGGGTTGTCGACGACGATGGGTTCCGGTTCGGGAGAAGGAACACGGAAAGAACGACCGACGCGTCTGGGACGTTGGATGGAAATGTTGGGCGAGGGTGGGGCGGCTTTACTGCTGAAGAGCAGAAGCGAGGTGAAGATCTAGTTCTTTTGTTACGCTGGGCGCTAACAATTGAACAGCGAGGAGGCACTCTGGAGTGGCCTCGAGACTCGTTAAGCGTTTCTGAGCTGGGTCTCAGACTATGTCTTAGTGCGCACACTAAGAGTCTGGAAGTGATACTAATTGCTAGCAGGAAGCTGCGTAGAACTAGATAAAGTACATGGTGGAAAGGCAGAGCCTTTATACTACTGGGGTCTGCGCACAGACCGTGTTCCTAATCGAGACGCGAGAAGGAAAGTACAAATACGGAAGGAACATTCCAGAAGATTCCGGAGTGTGAGGGAAAGTGCGTCCGTGCGCGGGAAGTGGTGACTAAGCTAGAACGGTTGGTACCGTTCAAAGGGAACTAGCTGTAAGCTAGGCGAATGAAGTAGTCCAAGTGGTAGTGGATGGAAAAAGTATACCACTACCGTAACATCACCTTCTTTGATACGAATATTATTAAATCCCCATCTGAGATCCAGCGCTGTGAAGATGTCGGCTCCTTTCAACCGATTGATCAACTGCGGAATCAGGGGTAACGGGTAACCATTTTTAATGGTTCCGTCGTTTAGATAACGATAGTCCATAACGAGTCGCTTATCTCCGGTCTTTTTTGGGATAAAGAACACAGGGGCCGTCTGCGGTGATTTGGACGGTCTTATGTAACCCTTCTTGAGTTCTTTTTCCACAAAACCTCGGATTTGCTCCTGTTCTTCTTCGGACATAGGGATAACGCGACCCTTTTTTGGTACAAAATCGGGTTTGAGATCTATTGCGTGATCCCATGGTTTCCTTTCAGGCATTCTTGCTGCCTCGTCCTCGGAGAACACATCTAAATAGTCGTGGTAAACCTCGGGTACCTTTCCGGCAACCTCTGGTTCTATAGTACAGCAAGAAGTAATGTTCGAAGATGAAATAGAGTCTCTGATAACACTACAGTAAGGTGAACAGTGATTAAATTTAATGGTTTTAAAACGCCAGTCAATGTCTGGGTTATGACGTGCAAACCAATCGTAACCAATAATCATTTGATGAGAACCAAGAAGAGAGACGTAAGCCTCGATCGATTCGTGGTGCCCATCAATTTCCATAAATAGGTAGGCTTTGTGCGTAATGCGACCTATGGCTCCTTTAGAGCCGTCTGCATTGATAACCTCCATGGAACGTTCTAATGGTACAGTGTCTATTTTTCTCGTATCGCAATAATTTTTGTCAATGAAGGTATTGACTGCTCCCGTATCCAGCAAAGCTTTAAGCGAACGAGTTCGCCAAGTAGCGTTTGACTGGTAGGTGATTTTCACCACCGGGGAGTAATCTCCACCAAACATTAAAGAAGATTTAGGGGATTTATAATTAGAAGGAGACGGAGATGAAATCGGGGATCTGGTTTTCATTTGTCTCAAAAGAGAATTAAGCACGCTTTTGTGCGCCGCGCTCCCGTTAGGAGACGCTCTTTCGAGTTTTTCTATAGATAATTCATTCGATTTGATACAAGAGTCAAGAAATTCGTCCTCTTCACAATCAACTAGACCAGGAACATCCACGCTTACATCTGAAGACGAATTCGCGAATACTGATCCAATCGAAAGTTTAGATTCAGATGGTACGTAAGAAAGTTCATCTGTGTCTACGGAATAGTCCACAAATGTAGATAATGCGGAGAAAGAATTTGAAAATGAAGATGAAATATTGTTCAGTCCTCCAGGTACCCCTACACTAGAAGACTTTTTTATTTTAAAGACCGCGAGGCCTTTTCCTTTGCTTCGCAAGCGAAGACATCTGCCCAGTATGCTCGGGCGTCATCTCCCATGTATGCGGCACGCTGGGAGATTTCTTGTGGCGGTGCTCCAACCGCTGGTGGTGCCGGTAACGGCCTTGACTGATATGAGGTATTAGGAGGGGTTACCTCCGCGGAATTAATTTGAACCCATCCTTGGACATAGGTTCCATCGGCCTGCTGGATCCACTGCTGCCTTACTTTCGGGCGAGGAGTGGTACCAGCTTTATCCCGACGGTTTGGGTTTTGGGGGCAGTTGGGGCGGATGTGTCCGGCCTGCCCGCAGCCGAAACACGTTCTGGTCTCAGGGCCAGATTGCTGTGCGGAAAGATCCATTGGGGCTCCGCGGCCCGGTTGAGTTCCGACTGGTGTAAAGCCGGGAGGAGGTCCTTTGGGAGGAGGGTAGCCTCTTTGGGGCTGCTGCGTATACGGCCTCCATTGCCGCGCTTGCCCCGTTCCTCTTTCTGCGTACATTTGTTCGAAGGACCTTCCTGTCCTCCTGAACTCTTCAACCAAATTGTTGAAGTCCTCTAACACGTCTTCTGAGCATGAGAGAAATACTTGTTTGTAGATCTCGTATTTGACAGCTCTTTTTAGGAGCTCGATGGCGTGTTTGGGTTCACACTCAGATTGCCGATAAAGGACTTTGAACCTTTCTAGGAAGGTGTCGATTTGTTGTTGGCCTTGGGTAAGGGCGGCCAATTTCCTTAGTGCCTGATGAGCAAGCACGTCGATCTGGAAGTGGCCCCTGATCATGGCCTGTAGGTACTCCCATTCTGGCCATGCCAGATCCTTTTTTCTCCCTTTAGATCTGTCGAGAGGATCTATGTATTTTTCCTCTTCCATGACATAATCTTCCAAGACCAATTGAGAAAAGTCTTGGCCTTTGCCTTTGATGCGGCTAAGAACCGCGACCGTCCGGAGTTTGTCTGATTTCCAGGTGTTGACGGACACCCAGACTTTAAGGGAGGTCCACCAGTGGTGGAACTTTTCTCTGTCGCCGTCCCATTCTCCTGGGTCAGCAACCTTTTTTGATATTCCTCCTTGCTGATCTTTTTCCAGCCACTGCGCGAAGAGGGCGCGCAATGTCTGATCGTCGTAGACGGCGGCGGGGGCATAGTCGGTGGGAGCGGGGGCGTAAGACGGACCGGGATCAGACATCCTTTTTTGGTCGTCGTCTGGGAAATCCGTAGAGTATTCGGAACCCAGTTTGGTAAGCGGATTTAAAGAAGTTGGGGGCGGAGGAAAAGGGGTGATTCTTGAATCTTCTTCGGCAACCTTTTTCTTCGGCTGAACCGGCTTCTTCGGCAAAAAACAAAAAGAAAACTACAAGGTATAAAGACCCTTACTGTCTCCTATCTTCCAAGGTGACTCTGGGGGACTCTACAACAAGTAGAACGTAAAAAATATTTCTTCGAACGGAGGTAGTATCTCCGACGAAGCTTAGTCCGGTAATGGACAGTTACGGGTAAAAACTTTTTTACTACTAGTTGACAAATTTTGAAATATTTTTTCTGGGTTCTACCTCCCGTGTTACCACAGGGACTACGGTTTGGGAATAGCTCAGCCAACGGGATTTGGGGGTCCCGAAGTCGCTCTTTGCAAACTAGGCACGACCCTAGCGCAGACTATCAACTCCAAGGGAGCGACGGAGAATGAATTTTACAGGTATTTACGCGAGACACAAAATCTACCCTTCCAAGGGGTTCCCCTAAAAGCGGCGGGGGCAATCCGAAATGAAAACTGCGGAACGTGCAGTAACGGCTCTAAACCCTGAGCACCGGGTTATCCCGTAAGAGGGAAGTTCTGCTCCGTCAAGTGGAGGCCTACTGGAAGTGCGGATAGGGAAACGAAACGGGTACGCTATTGGCCAAACGCCGACAAGCACGCTACCCCTACCCTGGGGACCGGGTGTGTATCTGAAGTTTTAACCAAGTGTTACGATAGCAACGCACGGTCGAATGCCAGTACGAATACAACGTCACACAGGGTCCACCACAGTTGCTGCGCTACACAAAGCACAGGCAAGATATGATCAAGGAGTCTTAGCTTAATCCTCAACTGTTGCCAGCGAATAGACAAGTGGTTAAAACTAGGGAATCCTAGTCTAACCACGAGCCTTTTTATATTGTACAAGAATGCGCACAGACCATGCTGTGCGTGTGATGAACTACTATACATGGATAGACTAAAGAAGAGAAGCGCAACGGTGATTAACCACACGAGGCGCGGGGATCAAAAAGAAGAGAAGTAAACGGAGATTAAATACATGTGTTGTGACGTCATAGAGTCTAGGCCTGGTCTAGGCCATGACATCATATGCTTAGTCAGCAAGAGATCACATGTAAGTTCCCACGATCACGTGCGCTATGTCACGTGACCTTTGAAAGTGAAAACGACTAAGTCCGAAGTGAAAGTGTATGAAGTGTACGAATAAAATGTTATGATTATAACAGGATTCCCTAGTTTTAACCACTTGTCTATTCACTGGCAACAGTTGAGGACTAAGCTAGAACTCCTAGTTCATACTTGCCAGGTATTTGTGTATACCTGCAACTGTAGTGGACCCTGTGTGACAAGGCATTCGTACTGGCATTCAACCGTGCATTGCTAGCGTAACTGTTACGGTAGTGGTATACTTTTTCCATCCACTACCCCTTGGACTACTTCATTCGCCTAGCCTTTCGCTAGTGCCCTTTGAGCGGTATGAGTCGCTTTAGCAGTCATCGTTTCTAGGCATTGAGGCGCTCTTTATACTCGAAGGCTCTCTGAATATTCCTTACATTTGTAGTTTGGCCTTGCGACAGGTGAACTTGGTCTGTGCACAGACCTCTGTAGTATAAAGACTCTGTCTTTACACCTTGTACTTTATCTAGTTCTACGCAGCTTTCTGCTAGCAATTAGTTCATTGCCAGACTCTTAGTGCGAGCACTAAGACATAGTCTGAGACTTCTCCAGAATCGTCTCCAGAGTCTCAAGGCCACTCCAGAGTGCCTCCTCGCTGTTCTGATTGTTAGCGCCCAGCGTAACAAAAGAACTAGATCTTCCTCTCACTTCTGCTCTTCAGCAGTAAAGCCGCCCTCCCCTCGCCCACCATTTCCATCCAACGTC
>JBBPSI010000192.1:0-45683 GCA_038093515.1 Butyriboletus loyo
AGAAACCCCCCACCATGCTCGCCAGTTGGGCCGAGAAAACCTCCACCTTCCACACACAGCACAAGTGCATCGACGACCTCCACGCAGGGAAGCGCTATATTCCCACTTTCTCCTCTTCCTCCAAGCCCTTGTCCAACTGAAGGGACCCCAACGCCATGGACGTAGACACTGTCTGACTTACTCCCATACAACACGCAGAGTATATGAAGCAAAACAAATGCTTCATCTGCCACCAAGTCGGCTGCTGCTCAACCAACCATCCTCGCACCCCATGCAATGGACAGAGCTTCCGAGGACCGCCTCCTCATCCCCCTCACAACCCTCAGTGCACGCATGCTGCAGTCGTCACTTCCCCTGAACCAAAGCCCTCCCTGTTACAGTTTTACCCCTAAGCATACCCAGCCACTCGTTTTCCCATGCTCACGCGTCCCCGCCGCCCCCGCCGTCTTGCGATGCTGCCCATCGCCCGCTCCCTAGTCGCCTAGTGGACGTTATCCACTTCCCCAGTCGTTCTGCAAGTCTCAGTGTTGCTACACTGAGATAGCCCCTGTCTTGTCGCCCTGTCGGGCCGGACCCACAGCTGAGCTGTCGCGTCCTTCATTCTTTGACCAATGACATTTGTTACATCACGTGACTAGCACGTGATTAGATTACGACGTGTCAGTACCTTCACATCGAGACCCGTATCCAAGGGCTCCGCCGTTCGCGCACCCTTTGCCCTGTGGGCCACACCTCGAGGACATCGTCACTTCATCTTCTGCTCTTCCTATTCGTTGACAATGTCGCCTTCTTACTCGGAGCTTCGCTCCCTCGTTACCGGCACTTTGCCACTCCACCCTTCGCCGTTATGACTCGAGCAGACTCATAACCCCTTGCCCTCGCTGCCACGCACAGCTCGGTCTGTGCACATTATCTATTAGTATATATACTCGTACTTAGGATAGTACAAGTTCCCTAGCTAATTCTACGCATCTACCAAGTGCATAGTAATCTAGCAGTATACCCCATCTGCCGATTGAGCCGATAAGTCTCTACTCGATCTCGACTGGTCGCCACCACTCGACATCTCGCCGACACTTGCTCAGCAGAAGCCCGATAGTGTCGTCTACGCGAGTCAGCCAGTTTCCTCATTAGGCTCGAGCCCCTAGAAGTGCTCGCTCGCTAGCTATTGTGCGCTACCAGCGTAACACTCCCCACTCGTTGACTACCTGTCCGAGTTGAAAGACCGAGGCACTCAGCAAGAAGATGTCTTGAACGTCCTCAAGGCATGCTTCAACGAAGATGAAGAGAAGCTGCCTGTCGCAGCAACCTGTTATGACAACGAAGTTATCAAGGCACACGGGGTTCCGCAACTGTTGCAGTACTACACAAGTACTGGCGATGGTAATGAGGAATAGCTTAGACCTTAATCTCTCAACTGTTGCCAGCGAATAGACAAGTGGTTAAAGCTAGGGAATCCTAGCTGCAACCACAAGCCCTTTTATATTACAAGGGAACGCACAGACCATGCAGTGCGTGAGACTAGTTACTATACATGTACATACGAAGAAGTCACGAGTCGACGATGATGGGAAATAGAAGTCGACGGTGATCAAAAAGAAGAGAAGCAAACGGAGATTAAATACATGAGGCATGACGTCATAGAGTCTGGGCCAGTCTGGACCATGACATCATATGCTTAGTCAGCCTGTGGTCACATGTATAATCCCACGATCATGTGCACTAAGTCACGTGACCTTTGAAAGAGAAATATGACGAAGTCCAAACGCAAAAGATAGTTATAAGAGATACAATTATAACACAACCAAGGTAGCCAAAGCCTGGCCAAAGGATTTTTAGAAGAGAGGGAAGTTTCAACGTCTTCGCCTCTCCATGTAATTGCCCCTGTAGTATTATCAAACCCCAATGCGCAATCAATTCGAGTTCCTGTGTCATTATTCGCGCATGAAGGGGGTCAAATCGTCGACACATTCGCCCTGGTGGACAGTGGCGCAAGCGGATGCTTCATAGATCGCGATCTAGTGAAGCGAAAGAAACTGCCGATGGAATGGCTACCCAAGCCACTTAGTGCCCAAAACGTGGATGGGTCAAACAACCAAGGAGGAGTCATACGACACAAGGTCACCATCTCCATCAGGATTGGAGAAACCGAGGAGGAACGGAGTTTCCTGGTCCTCAACATAGGCAGAGAAAACATGATCCTGGGATTACCATGGCTACGAGAAGCAAACCCGGTAATAGATTGGGCCACTGGCCATATTGATCTCCCAGATCAAATCAAGAAGCCCTGACATGACTCCCCTCGGGCAATCGCGCAGCATTACCTCGTAAGGTACCTGGACTTGGACCCAGACTCCAAGATTGCCAAGCTCTGGAAGAAGCGAGTAGATGCTTCAGCAAGGGACGCCTACCCCGTTAGAAAGGCAACTATCGCCATGGAAATCGCTGCCCAGGCCGTCAAAGAAAAAGCAGTTCTCCAACCCCGTTCGCTGCCTTCGTGGACATTTTTGACAAGAAGAATACTGAGGAGTTACCCCCATCCAGGT
This sequence comes from Butyriboletus loyo, assembly GCA_038093515.1. Taxonomy (NCBI): domain Eukaryota; kingdom Fungi; phylum Basidiomycota; class Agaricomycetes; order Boletales; family Boletaceae; genus Butyriboletus; species Butyriboletus loyo. Next base: position 2,547 of record JBBPSI010000192.1, read on the forward strand.
CTTTCAACCACGCCATCGACTTAGACAAAGACTTTATACCTAAAGTCGCTAAAGTCTATTCTCTGAACCTGAAAGAATCAGAGGCGTGTAAGGTGTTCATCGAAGAACACTGCAAGTCAGGAAAGATCACTCCCTCCAACTCCCCCCAAGCAGCTCCTTTCTTCTTTGTGTCCAAGAAAGACGGCTCGCTATGCCCCTGCCAGGACTATCGGTACCTCAACTCCCACACTGTCAAAAACACCTACCCTCTCCCTCTCATCTCCGACCTTGTCGACCGTCTCAAGGGGTCGAAAATCTTCACAAAGATGGACATCCGCTGGGGATACAACAATGTCCTCATCAAGCCAAACGACCGCTGGAAAGCGGCCTTCATCACCCCCCAAGGGTTGTTCAAACCAACTGTGATGTTCTTTGGACTCTGCAACTCCCCCACGATGTTTCAAGCGCTGATGGACCACATCTTCGGCGACCTCATGGCAGAAGGATGGCTGATCATCTATATGGATGATCTCCTAATCCATTCTGCCACCACTACTGAACACGAAGCCCAAACGATCCAGGTACTGGAGAGATTACGTGAACACAAGCTGTTCCTAAAGTTGGAGAAATGTTCGTTTGATGCTGAAGAAGTGGAGTATCTTGGGATGATGGTCTGAGAAGGTCAGGTCAAGATGGACCCTACCAAATTGAAAGCCATTCACGAATGGAACCCCCCAACCTCGGTGAAGGCAGTCAGGTCCTTCATCGGGTTTTGCAACTTTTATCGCAGGTTCATCCAGGACTTCTCCCACATTGCAAAGCCACTTCATGACCTCACAAAGAAAAACTCCCCGTGGGCGTGGACCCCAGCTTGTGAACAGGCATTCCAAGCCATCAAGCAATCCTTCCTCTGCCAACCCATCCTCTCAATGCCCGACGTCACGAAGCCGTTTGCTGTCATGACAGACGCTTCCCTCACTGCCACTGGAGCAGTACTCATGCAAAAGGACGTCAACGGTGACCTGCATCCTTGCACATACCTCTCCAAGACGCTCTCACCAGCAGAGCGCAACTACGATATTTATGATCGCGAGTTGCTCGCAGTCATCCATGCGTTGGAAGAATGGTGGCACTACCTGTGTGGTACCGGCCACCAGGTGGAGATTCTCACCGATCACAAGAATCTCACCTACTTCCGTCAACCCAATAAACTGTCTCGCTGGCAGGCACATTGGCTAATGTTTCTGCAGGATTTTGACCTTCATTTCCACCACATTCTGGGCACACAGATGGGACCTGCGGATGCTCTGTCTCGAAGGGACAATGTCGACACCTCTACCGACAACCAGGAGGTCACCCTTCTTCCTGAAAACCTATTTGCCAGGAAAATTGACCTGGCTCTCGCCGAGAAGATCGCCGCCTCGACCCCCAGCAACCCTATGATCAAGCAATGCATGCAGGCTCTTTACGAAGACTCGCCTCTCTTCCCCAAGATGAACACTGGGGACTGGGACTTCAATGGTAAAGAATTGTATTTCCGCAAGAAGCGGTATATCCCTGAGGCTGCATGTGTCGACCTCATCCGATCTCTGCACAAGAGTCCTGCCGGAGGTCACAGCGGCATATTCCGCACCCAGAACCTGGTGCAACAGGATTATTGGTGGCCTGGCATGGCTAATCTCATACGATGTTTTGTCTCCGGCTGCGCCGTTTGCCAGGCGCATAAGGTTAACACCCATCCCACAGTCCCCCCTCTCACTCCTCTGGCCAGCATGGCCTCTCACCCCTTTGAACAAGTTTCTGTCGATCTTATCACCGGCCTTCCTCCCTCTTTGGGTTATGATTCAGTCATGGTCATGGTAGACCATGGGCTTACGAAGGGGGTAATTTATTCCCCTTGCAACAAAGACATTGATGCGGCAGGAGTCGCCAAACTCTTTTTCAAAACAGTGTTCCTACGATTTGGACTCCACTCCCGCTGCATCTCTGATCGCGGCCCACAGTTCGCCTCCGCCTTTGCTAGAGAACTTGCAAGGCTATTGGACTATGATCTCGCCCTCTCCTCTGCATATCATCCTCAAACTGATGGTGAAACCGAGCGAGTCAATCAGGAGTTGGAAACATATCTCAGGATTTTCTGCGATGGTCACCCCAAACAATGGGCTGAACTCCTTCCTATGGCTGAGTTTTCCCACAACTCGATGACCCATTCCTCAACCAACGTGACTCCTTTCTCCCTGATGGTCGGCTATGAGCTGAGGTCTTATCCTCCAATCGGCAAGACATTCCTCCCCGCCCTCGAGTCCAGACTCTCAGAACTCACGGGAGTCCAAATGGAAGCTTTGGAAGCCCATGAGAAGGCACGACATTTGATGAAGGAGCGGATCTCTTCCAAGTTCTGGCCATGGAAGTCAGGCGACAAGGTTTGGCTTGAAGGGCACAATCTTCGACTCAGGTACCCGTCGAAGAAGCTCGCACCAAGAAGGGAAGGACCATTCGAGATCGCACAGGTGATCTCCTCCGTGGCGTATAGACTCTGACTACCACCGACCTGGAAGATCCATGACGTCTTCCACACGTCACTGCTGACTCCTTATCATGAAACTGCGGAACATGGTCCGAATTTCACAAACCCTCCCCCAGAAGAAATAGACGGAGATGAAGAGTACGAAATCGATCGGATCTTATCGCATCGAGGATCAAAGGGACGCCACCAGTTCCTTGTGTCCTGGAAAGGATACTCCGCAGCGGAAAATACCTGGGAGCCGAACAGGAACTTGGCCCATGCACAGGCCTTGCTCAAGGCTTATAAGCTGCGCCACCCCAAGGATTTCCCCTCCCCATCTTCTCAGTAACAACAAAGATGGCCATTCCACCCGCAGAAAACAATGCCCCACTTCCAGCTCAACCCCCCGTCCGCTCCTCCCATCTTCCGGTTTCCTCCCGCTGCCGTTCTCGAAAACCCTGTCACTACATATGCTTTAGAGCAATGTATGGATTTCACTGGGGACTACATCCTCCGCACCCTCGCCAGTCTCTACCGTTCCTATGCCCTCGCACACACCGTCCACACCCGCCTTTGCCCTGACAACCAACCACCGGTATACGCCACCGCCCTAGAGACCTCCTTGATGGAGGCTAGGGGGTACACCCTGGATATCCTTCATGCTGAAGGGTTTGGGTACATTGTGGACCAACTCCTCCCGGGCATTCTAGCCCCTGTCCTTCGCCCTATCCTCGTTGCTCTCACTCCTAGGGAAAGAGAGTTTTATTTTCAGTCCAATGACAGGATCGGATTTCTTCGCCCCACTGCTCGCGGCCCCAATCCCCCTCCTCATCCTGCCACAGAACCTCCGCCATTACCTATTCCTGTGCCATCCACAAGAGATTCACCTGCAATCACTCTGGTAGCAGACTCTTTCCGAGAAACCACCGGGGAGTCATTGGAGTCCTTTCGGACCAACATCGACGAACCCCAGGTTGCTCGTCGATACTCCCCTCTACCACCTCAAACGGTGTGTTGCCAACCTCGCCAGACACTTCTCCAGGTTGGATCTGTCCTGGGATTGGTCACCCTCACTGCCACAGGAAGAAGGATCGCCAACAGGGCCTTTCATTCCGTCACACCCCAACTGTCCACCCGTCACAGAACCCCCGCCATCCAGCTCATTCCTCGAGTCACCTCCCCTGTCGCCCCAATGGCTGGTTCTTCCAACTCCTTGTATGGAGCCCCACCCCCCTACCTCGCCAATCACAGGACTCGTGATGCCCCCATCGTCCTCGATGATAGATCCCCTGCCGGCAGCCCTTGCCCTGCTCGACCTCGCCTCGTCCACCCGCAACTTTGCTTCGAGTGTGGCACCGTCGGCCACTTTCGTAGGGAATGCCCCAACTACACTTGTCCCTTCTGTCACCGCATTGCCCCAGGTCATATTCAGGAGTTTTGCCCTGAACGAGTATGTGGCCTCTGCAGTGCCGTTGGCCATATCGTTGCTAACTGCACGTTCCAGGACGATGTCTGGGTGGATTTCAATGCCAATGATGCTTACGACTACAACGTCAACGAGGGAGAGTCTCAGTGAGGGGACTTTACAGGTGGTGGAGTCAGTGTCTCCACCATGGGAAGGGGGTAATGTTACGGTAGTGGTTTACTTTTTCTCTCCATTACCGTTGGGACTACTACATTCACCTAGCCTTTTGCTAGTTCCCTTTGAACGGTAACAACCGTTCCAGCTTAGTCATCATTTCCCGCGCACGGACGCGCTTTCCTTCATACTCTGGAACATTCTAGAGTATCTTTTCCTCATTTGTATTTTTGCTCTCGCAGCTCGATTAGGGAGCATGGTCTGTGCGCAGACTCCCTGTAGTATAAAGACTCCGTCTTTACAACCATGTACATTATCTAGTTCTACGCAGTTCACTGCTAGCAATTAGTTTCCTTCCAGACTCTTAGTGTGTGCACTAAGACATAGTCTGAGACCCAGCTCAGAAATGCTTCACGAGTCCTGAGGCTACTCCAGAGTGCCTCCTTGCTGTTCTAGTTGTTAGCGCCCAGCGTAACACCCATTGCTTGCTTACTTGCTGCCTGATGTTGCCCTCACCATGCATTCATGCACATGCAAGCAAGTGAGCACGCATATGTACACAGACAGCAGGATCTGTATATCTATGCATGCTCACTTGCTCACCCTTATCTTGCTCTTGCTCTTGCCATCCCCATCCCCATCATTCTCACTTGCGAGATGGTGCTGTTGATGTCACTGTCACCATCACTTGCTGACTCAGTTACTGGTCCCATGTACCTGGGCTGCAGCGGTACCCATGAACCTCAGGACCCATGTATCGGCAATTAGTCATAGGTATTATATGATATCTTCTGGGATCCAGCTTGTTTAAATGCAGTTCAACCTTCTTTTGCAAAGCCACAGCCATCCCCAAGCTTGCATGACAACAAAGAAAGCAGGAAATCATGATATTATGGTGTAAATGATAAGACTATAGTAATGCATCAAGCTGCTTAGCTTGAAGGAACTAGTCACTATCTACATAGTCAACAAGAAAAGAGTTGCTATCATATTTGAAATCAGGTACAATCAGTGTGCTGTGGACAATGGACCAAAGGGAAATGAACTCAGATTGTGCTGGGGCGTGAGAGCAGATATGAGTGAAACCCAAGTCATGATCAACTGTACACTGGTTGCCTGTAGGGGAATCCATAGGCTGTACCAGCACAAGATCCAAAGGTCATTGGCCAAGAGTATAGTGGAACATTATGAGGAGTTGAGCAAATATGTACTTAGTATTACCATGCCTGTCAAGGGTGTGGATGAATGTGTAGTTGTAATGTTGGTTACTGTGGAAGCTCAGACTGCACTGCAAGTAGTCAGTAGCCAATTTCCAGTCCACAGTCAACTCATAGTTGACTTTGAGATACCGGAATTCTTGAAGCTATTATGAAAAAAGAGTATTGTGAGGTTTAGATTGTTCTGTGTGATGATGAAGTGACTCTAGGGCATACCTTATCTCCACCTTGGGGGACTGTTATGCTTATGTGTGAAACAACTAGCAGCAAGCACTTGAATAGGGGCTCGAGCCTAATCGGGAAGATAGCTGACTCGTGTAGACGACACTATCAGGCTTCTGTAGAGCAAGTGTTGGCGAGATGTCATGTGGTGGTGACCAGACAAGATCAAGCAGGCTCTTATTGGCTCTATCAGCAGGAATGGGTATAATGCTAGATTGCTAGGCACTTGGTAGATGTGTAGAATTAGCTAGAGAGCTTGTACTGTCTAAGTACACATATATATACTATAAGATATTGTGCACAGACCAAGTTGTGCATGGCAGCAAGGGCAGAGGGTTATGAGTCTACTCGAGTCATAACAGCAAATGAGGAAGTGGCAAAGTGCTGGTAATGAGGGAGCCAAGCTCTGAGTAAGATGGCAACATCGTCAACAAATAGGAAGAGCAGAATGCGAAGTGATAATGTCCACAAGGAGGGGCCTACAGGGCAAAGGGGATGCAAATGGCAGAGCCCTTGGATATGGGTCTCAGCACATAGGTAAAGACATGTCGTAATCTAGTCACATGCTAGTCACATGATGAACCAAATGTCATTGGTCAAAGAAAAGAGAGACGCAACAGCTCAGCTGAAGGTCTAGCCCAATGGGGCAGCAACATAGGGGTTGTCTCAGTATTGCAGTACTGAGATGTCTGGAAAGGACCAGGGAAGTGGATGGCATCCACTAGCGACTGGGGAGCAGGCAATGGGTGGTATTACAGGACAATGGGAGCAGCAGGGAACATGTGAGCATGGGAAAATGAGTGGCAGGGTACACTTAGGGGTAAAACTGTAACAGGGACGAACCATGACCAGTCATCTGGCAATGGGATATCATTGGCAGTGGTGAATGTGTTGATGAAGTTAATGAACTTCCTATGGATGCCTTGAAAAGCCTGGTCTGACGACTTCATTTGCTTCACAGCATCAAATGTTGTTGGTTTCTGAGGAGAACCAAGGTAGATGTGATCCATGGCTGGCATGTTGTCAAGCTCTTCAGTGTCTTTGAGAGTTGACTGATTGAGTGCAGCCTTGCAAGATTCTTCATCCAGATGTTTGATGTGACTGTGGATTAGCTCAGAAACAACTATCCTATGATCCAAATTTGCCAGCTTAGAAGGAATATAGTCATAATCAGCCATTTCATGATCAACAGGCCTCTGAATCAAATCTATGTGCTTCTTACCTGTTTAGATGCATCCTTGCGATTAGTTTGATGCAAGTATGTTTCGGAATTGGTAAAGTCCGAGCAGGCGCACCAAGGGCAACGAAGGATGCAAGGGTAAACCTATCAGTGGAAAGACTCACTGATAATACGAGAGTGAGAGTATCGCAAACAGAGTATAAGGAGCAAAGCTCAACTTAGAGATATCGCAGTAGTGATGATAGAACTGAAAGATCTAGAGAAAAGCGACAAGCCATAAGGGCTGTCTTATATACAGTACATGAGTGTTTGTACTTATGTTCTGTATAGTACCTTTATAAGGTATAGTATGAAATACATGATGATATGATAGAGATAAGAGATAAGACTAAGCATATCGTCCAATAGCATAATAAGAGCTATTTGTAATGTGATAAGCGTGTAGGTCTAGACAATGATGTCATATAGACCAGTCTAGAAACGTAGTGGCTGTAAGTGAAATACAGAAATAGAACACTACCGTTTCAACACTCCTCCTCGCTTTAGCATTACTTCTTTATAGAGACAAAAGGAGAAAGAGAGAGCATGGACCGAACTTCTTCAAACCTCTGCCATGTCAGATTCTTCGTAAAGATATCTGCTGCTTGTTGTTGAGTAGGAGTATAGAAGAGAGTAATCTCCTTATCCTCGACGCATTCCCGAATGTAATGAAACGGAATTGCAATGTGTTTGCTGCGTCCTTCAACGGCAGGATTAGAAGCCAGAAATATAGCTCCCTGATTATCAACTAGAAGGGGTAAAGGACCAAGTCTGTATCCCATCTCGAAGAACAAGGAGCGCACCCAAGAGAGCTGTTTAGCGGTCTCGGTCATGCCCATATATTCTGCTTCGGTTGAAGAGTGAGCAATCTTGCGTTGTCGTCTGGATAACCATGATACTATGCCAGATGCTAGAAATATACAATAACCAGTCGTTGAACGACGGGTCTCAATATCGCCTGCCCAGTCAGTGTCGCTGTATGCAATAAAGCCAGAATTGGCTCTCGGACCAGACTGGCTGTGTCCGGAATACATTATGCAAAGATCTGGAGTTCCAACCAGATAGCGGACTATATAGAGTGCTCTTTGCAAATGTTCTTCCGATGGATTGGAAGAGAACTGCGACATTTTGATGACAGCATGAGCGATATCGGGTCTAGATCCGAGCATGATGAATAGGAGGGATCCGATGACAGATTGATATTGAGAACGCAAAGATGGCGATGCTTCGGTGGTTGATGGTGAAGGATTATAACCAGAAGGAAGAGGTGTGCATGCGGGTTTTGCATTTTCAAGCTTGAATCATTTTATGACCTTCTGTGCGTAATCGCACTGATCCAGCCTCAGGGTACGATTTCTTCGATCCCTGGTAATCCGCATGCCTAAATACTCTTTCGCTTCTCCAAGGTCTCGACTCTCCCAAGTCTTCATAAAGTGCTTCTTGTGAGCAAGGACTTGTGCTTTATCACTACCCATAAAAAGAGCATCATCAACATATATAACTAAAATAATGATGACTTTCCTGATGAATTTTATATAAGTTCCCGGGTCAGACAAGGTACGCTTGAAACCTTGTTTGATAAGTGATAAATGCAAGGCTTTGTTCCATTGAAGGGCCGCTTGCTTGAGGCCATAGATAGCTTTTCGTAGGCGACAGACTTTACTTTCTGAGCCTTTTTGAGCGAAACCCTCAGGTTGTTCCATATAGATTTCTTCGTCAAGATCTCCGAAGAGAAATGCAGTCTTGACGTCTAGAGCCTCGATTTCCCAATCTTCTAAGGCAGCTAGAGCTAAGAGAATCCTAACGGTTTCAAACCTGGCAACTGGTGAGAAGGTTTCCTCATAATCAATTCCGAAGATTTGGGTAAAGCCTTTTGCTACCCAGCGAGACTTGTATCGTCCATCGCTTTTTCGTACATTTATCCATTTCCCTTTAATGACTTGACGTCCCTTGGGAAGATCTACCAGATCCCATACTTGTCGTTCTTGAAACGACTTGTATTCCTCTCCCATGGCGGTTAGCCATAAGGATCTCTCGGCAGGAGGTAATCTCATTACTGCCTTGTGAGACTGTGGGATACCATCGACAGTAGCAGCAGCTAGAAGAGATTTAATCCACTTAGCGCTGTACATCTGTCCTAAGTCATCTTCTTCATTCGTGGGTCTCGGTTGATTAACCGGTTGTGGAGTAGGAATTAACTCCTCCTGAATAGGATCCAGTCCTCGATGTATCTCTCGTTCTATCTCAATCGGAGGTCAATTCCCATAAGCATTATCTGGGACAATCCGTGGAATACAGATGCGAGTAGGACGAGGATTAAAGTCCTGACCAGTCTGCAAGAAATCTGGATCATTTATCGATGGGATTGAAGCACCTTGTGTTACGCTGGGCGCTAACAATTGAACAGCGAGGAGGCACTCTGGAGTGGCCTCGAGACTCGGGAGACGATTCTGGGTGAGTCTCAGACTATGTCTTAGTGCGCACACTAAGAGTCTGGAATGATACTAATTGCTAGCAGTAGGCTGCGTAGAACTAGATACCGTTACAGGGTGTAAAGACAGAGACCTTTATACTACTGAGGTCTGCGCACAGACCATGCTCCCTAATCGGGTCGCGAGAGCGAAAGTACAAACGAGGAAAGGATACTCTAGAATGTTCTGGAGTATGAAAGAAAGTGCGTCCGTGCGCGGGAAGTGATGACTAAGTAAGAACGGTTGTTACCGTTCAACAGGAACTAGCAGAAGGCTAGGCGAATGTAAGAGTCCTAACGGTAGTGGAGAGAAAAAGTAAAGTACTACCGTAACATTACCCCCTTCCCATGGTGGAGACTCCGACTCCACAACTTGAATGGTCCCCTCACTGAGACTCCCCCTCGTTGACGTCGTAGTCGTAAGCATCATCGGGATTGATATCCGCCCAGACGTCGTCCCGAAAGGCACAATTTGCGACGATATGGCCAACGGCTCCGCAGAGGCCGCATACGCGTTCAGGGCAAAATTCCTGAATATGACCAGGGGCGATTCGGTGGCAGAAGGGGCACGTGTAGTTGGGACACTCCCTACGGAAGTGGCCGACGGTGCCGCATTCGAAGCAAAGTTGCGGGCGGACGAGGCGAGGTCGAGCAGTGCCCGGGCTGGGATCAGGGGATCTGTCGTCGACGACGATAGGCGAATCACGAGTACCCCGACCGGGGAGGTAGGGGGGCGGGGGTCCGTACGAAGAGCTGTTAGAGCCACCAGCTGTGGCGGCGGCGGCAGCAGCGGGGGAGGTGACACGGGGAATAAGTTGGATGGCGGGGGTACCACGACGAGTGGACGGCTGAGGGGTGATGGAGCGGAAGGCCCTGTTGGCGATCCTTCTTCCTGCGGCGGTGAGGGTGACCGATCCCGGGATAGATCCAGTCTGGAGAAGCGTCTGGCGAGGTTGGCGACGCACAGTTCTAGGCGGTAGAGGGGAGTGTCGACGAGCGACCTGGGGCTCGTCGACGTTGGTCCGAAAGGACTCGAGCGACTCTCCAGTGGTTTCCCTGGATGAATCTGCTACCAGTGTGGTCGCAGGAGAATCTCTTGTGGATGGCGCAGGAATAGGTAGTGGCGGAGGAGATCCTTCCGCGGCAGGACGAGGAGGGGGATTGGGGCCGCGAGCGGTGGGGCGCAAGAACCCGATGCGGTTGTTCGACTGAAAATAAAATTCTCGCTCTCTGGGAGCGAGGGCGACGAGAATGGGGCGCAGGACAGGCGCGAGGATGCCCGGGAGGAGTTGGTCGACGACGTAGCCGAATCCCTCTGCGTGGAGGATGTCTAGGGTGTACCCCCTAGCCTCCATCAGGGAGGTCTCTAGGGCGGTGGCGTACACGGGCGGCTGGTTGTCGGGGCATAGGCGGGTGTGGACAGTGCGGGCGAGGGCGTAGGAGCGGTAGAGACTAGCGAGGGTGCGGAGGACATAGTCTCCGGTGAAGTCCATACGCTGCTCTAGGGCGTAGGTGGCGACGGGATTTTCCAAGACGGCGGCATAGAGGACGCGACGAGACGAAACTGGGAGACGAGAAGAGCGGACGGGGGGTTGAGCCGGAAGCGGGGCGTTGTTTTCAGCGGGAGGAATGGCCATTTTGTTTGTTTACTGAGAAGATGGGGAGGGAAAGTCCTTGGGGTGGCGCAGTTTATAAGCCTTGAGCAAGGCCTGCGCATGGACCAGGTTCCCGTTTGGTTCCCAGGTGTTCTCAGCTGCGGAATACCCTTTCCAGGACACAAGGAACTGACGGCGTCCCTTTGAGCCGCGATGGGACAAGATCCGATCGATCTCGTACTCTTCATCTCCGTCTATTTCTTCTGGAGGAGGGTTTGTGAAATTTGGGCCGTGTTCTGCAGTTTCACGATAAGGGGTCAGGAGTGATGCATGGAAGACGTCGTGGATCTTCCAGGTCGGTGGTAGTCGGAGTCTGTACGCCACAGGGGAGACTACCTGTGCAATTTCGAATGGTCCTTCCCTTCTTGGGGCAAGCTTCTTTGACGGGTACCTGAGTCGAAGGTTGCGTCCTTCCAACCAAACCTTATCGCCAGTCTTCCATGGACGGAACTTGGATGAGATCCGTTCCTTCATCAATCGTCGTGCCTTTTCGTGGGCTTCTAATGCCTCCGTTCGGGCTCCCGTGAGTTCCGAGAGTCTGGATTCGAGGGCGGGGAGGAAAGTCTTTCCGATTGGAGGATAAGACCTCGGCTCATAACCGACCATCAGGGAGAACGGAGTCACGTTGGTCGACGAATGTGTCATGGAATTGTGAGAGAATTCGGCCATGGGGAGGAGTTCGGCCCATCGTTCCGGGTGGCCATCACAGAAGATCCGGAGGTATGTTTCCAGTTCCTGGTTGACTCGTTCGGTTTCTCCGTCAGTCTGTGGGTGGTACGCGGAGGAGAGGGCGAGGTCGTAGTCTAGAAGCCTTGCGAGTTCTCTAGCGAAGGCGGATGCGAATTGAGGACCTCTGTCCGAGATGCAGCGAGAGTGTAGGCCGAATCGAAGGAAGACTGTTTTGAAAAATAATTTGGCAACTCCTGCCGCATCGATGTCCTTGTTGCAAGGGGAATAAATTACCCCCTTCGTAAGCCCATGGTCTACCACGACCATGACTGAATCATATCCCAAAGACGGAGGAAGACCGGTGATAAGATCAACCGAGACTTGTTCAAAGGGGCGAGAGGCCACGCTGGCCAGAGGAGTGAGAGGGGGTACGGTGGGATGGGTATTAACCTTATGCGCTTGACATACAGCGCAGCCTGAGACGAAACGGCGGACTAAATTAGCCATACCTGGCCACCAATAATCTCGTTGCACCATGTTCTGGGTGCGGAATATACCACCGTGACCACCAGCAGGGCTCTCATGTAAGGATCGGATGAGGTCGACACGTGCGGCCTCGGGAATATACCGTTTCTTGCGGAAGTATAATTCTTTCCCGTCAAAGTCCCAATCGCCAGCATTCATTTTGGGGAAGAGAGGCGAATCTTCGTAAAGGGCTTGCATGCATCGCTTAATCATGGGATCGCTGGGGGTCGAGGCAGCAATCTTTTCAGCAAGAGCGACGTCAATCTTTCGGGCAAACAGATTTTCGGGGAGAAGGGTTACTTCCTGGTTATCGGCAGAAGTGTCAACATCGTCGCGGCGAGACAAGGCATCGGCAGGGCCCATCTGAGTACCCGGGATGTGGTGGAAGTGCAGGTCGAAATCCTGCAGGAACATAAGCCAGCGGGCTTGTCGGCGGGACAACTTGTTGGGTTGTCGGAAATACGTGAGATTCTTGTGGTCGGTGAGAATCTCTACTTGGTGACCAGTACCTCGCAGGTAGTGTCGCCACTCTTCTAGTGCGTGAATGACCGCGAGCAACTCGCGATCATAGATATCGTAATTGCGCTCTGCAGGCGAGAGCGTCTTTGACAGGTAAGCGCAAGGATGTAGGTCGCCATTGACATCCTTTTGCATAAGTACTGCTCCGGTAGCAGTGAGGGAGGCGTCCGTCATGACGGCGAACGGCTTAGTGACATCGGGCATGGAGAGGACGGGCTGCCTCAAGAACGACTGTTTTATTGCCTGGAATGCGGCTTCGCAAGCGGGGGTCCAGGCCCAGGGGGAGTTCTTCTTGGTCAGGTCGTGTAGCGGCTTCGCGATGTGAGAGAAGTCCTGTATGAACCTTCGATAGAAGTTGCAGAACCCGATGAAGGATCTGACTGCCTTCACCGAGGTTGGGGGGTTCCATTCGCGAATGGCTTTCAACTTGGTAGGGTCCATCTTGACCTGCCCTTCTCGGACCATCATTCCGAGGTATTCAACTTCCTCGGCGTCGAATGAACACTTTTCGAGTTTGAGGAAGAGTTTATGTTCCCTGAGCCTTTCCAAGACGCGGATCGTGCGAGCCTCGTGTTCCTCAGACGTGGCAGAATGGATGAGGAGGTCGTCCATGTAAATGATCAACCAGCCTTCTGCCATGAGATCCCCGAAGATGTGGTCCATCAAAGCTTGGAAAGTTGCTGGGGAGTTGCAAAGGCCGAAGAACATCACGGTGGGTTCGAACAACCCTTGGGGAGTGATGAAGGCCGCCTTCCAGCGGTCGTTCGGCTTGATGAGGACATTGTTGTATCCCCAGCGTATATCCATCTTGGTGAAAATCTTGGAACCTTTGAGGCGGTCCACGAGGTCGGAGATGAGGGGGAGAGGGTAGGCGTTTTTGACCGTATGGGAGTTCAGGTACCGATAGTCCTGGCAGGGGCGTAGCGAGCCATCTTTCTTAGATACAAAGAAGAAAGGGGCAGCTTGGGGGGACTTGGAGGGAGTGATCTTTCCCGACTTGAGGTGTTCTTCAACAAACGCCTTACATGCCTCTGACTCCTTCGGGTTCAGAGGATAGACCTTGGCAACTTTAGGTACGAAGTCTTTATCGAGGTCGATGGCGTGGTCGAAAGACCTGGATGGAGGTAACTCCTCGGTGTTCTTCTTGTCAAAAACGTCCGCGAAGGACTTGAACGGGGTTGGGAGAACTGCTTTCTCCTTGACTGCTTGGGCGGCGATTTCCGTCGCGATGGTGGCCTTTCTGACAGGGTAGGCGTCCCTTGCCGAAGCGTCTACTCGCTTCTTCCAGAGCTTGGCGATCTTGGAGTCTGGGTCCAAGTCAAGGTATCGTACCAGGTACCGTTGAGCGATTGCCCGAGGGGAGTCGTGTCGGGGCTTCTTGATTTGATCTGGGAGATCGATGTGGCCGGTGGCCCAATCTATTACCGGGTTGGCTTCTCGTAACCACGGTAGTCCCAGGATCATGTTTTCTTTTCCTATGTTGAGGACTAGGAAACTCCGTTCCTCCTCGGTTTCTCCAATTCTGATGGAGAGGGTGACCTTGTGTCGAATAACTCCTCCTTGATTGTTTGACCCGTCCACGTTCTGGGCACTAAGTGGCTTGGGTAGCCGTTCCATCGGCAATCTCTTTCGCTTCACTAGATCGCGATCTATGAAGCATCCGCTTGCGCCGCTGTCCACCAGGGCGAATGTGTCGACGATTTGACCCCCTTCGTGCGCGAATAAAGATACTGGAACTCGAATTGATTGTGCATTGGGGTTTGATAAAACTACAGGGGCGATTACAAGAGGAGGCGAAGACGTCGAAACTTCCCTCCTTTCTAAAAATCCTTTGGCCATTCTTCGGCCACCTTGGTTGCTGCGACGGGCAGCTTTTCTTCATCTTCATTGAAGCATGCCTTGAGAACGTTCAAGACATCTTCTTGTTGGGTGCCTCGACCTTTCAACTCGGACAAGTAGTCGACGAGTGGGGAGGGCTTTGGTTCGGGGGGCGTGACGACGGCGGCGCGCGTGCGCTGAGGGTTGCGAGGGGGACGGGAGGGGGGTCCTCGGGAGTTCTGCCCATTGCGAGGGGGGCGAGGATGGTTGGTCGAGCGACAGCCGACTTGGTGGCAGATGAAGCATTTGTTCTGCTTCATGTACTCCGCACGTTGTACTGGAGTAAGTCGGACGGCATCGACGTCCATTGCGTTGGGATCCCTTCTGTTGGACGAGGGCTTCGAGGAAGAGGAGAATGTGGGAATGTAGCGTTTCCCGGCGCGGAGGTCGTCGATGCGCTTATGCTGCGCATGGAAAGCGGATGTTTTCTCAGCCCATCCGGCAAGCGTGGTAGGGGGCTTCTCGCAAGAGAGGACAGACTCGGCGAGGCGGGGGTCAAGACCGCGGATGAACCACTCGATGAGCGCCTTCTCATCTATGATTCCGGACTTGGCGGCGAGGAGTTGGAACTCGGTGACATAGGTGTCATAGCCGTCCTTGCGGTTGGCCTTGTTCTGGGTGAGGTTCCCCAGGTCAATCCGAGCGCTCTCTCCTACGTCAAAGGGATGGAAGACCCTATGAAAGTCTTCACAGACCGTGGTGAATTCCCTTTGTTGTGCTGTGGGGTGTCCGTCTAAAAGAAGGCTCATCCATCCTTCAGAGAACGTCTTCCCTTTTCCTTCGCTCATTTTCATGAGGAGGGCATTGATTTTGGACTCGTCATCGGGGAACGCCGTCTGGTTGGCGGCGAAATAGGTGCGCATGGCGAGGAGCCATCGCGAAGCGTCTTCATTGAGGCCAGTGAAGTCCTTGGGAACGATATTCTTTTTATCAGACATCTTGTCGTCGTCTTCGTCGTCAGAGGGATCTGCGGGTGGAAAATACGGTGGAGAGGGGGAGCGGGAGTTGTGTGGGGAGACGTGGGGGGTTCTGTCAAGCCAATCGCTTTGATAACCGTCGTCGCTGGGTTCCGGTTCGTTTTCCTGCCCTAGACCCTGGTCCTCGGGTTGATAAGAGGGTTCGGGGTCTGACTGGGGCAAAGGGGAAAACTGGGGTTGAGGGTCTGGCGGGGCGGGAGAGTGTGGCGGCGATGGGTTGTCGACGACGATGGGTTCCGGTTCGGGGGAGGGAACGCGGAAAGAACGACCGACACGTCTGGGACGTTGGATGGAAATGGTGGGCGAGGGGAGGGCGGCTTTACTGCTGAAGAGCAGAAGCGAGGTGAAGATCTAGTTCTTTTGTTACGCTGGGCGCTAACAATTGAACAGCGAGGAGGCACTCTGGAGTGGCCTCGAGACTCGGGAGACGTTTCTGAGTGAGTCTCAGACTATGTCTTAGTGCGCACACTAAGAGTCTGGAATGATACTAATTGCTAGCAGGAAGCTGCGTAGAACTAGATACCGTTACAGGGTGTAAAGACAGTGACTTTATACTACTGAGGTCTGCGCACAGACCATGCTCCCTATCAGTGTGAGAGCGAAAGTACAAACGAGGAAAGGATACTCTAGAATGTTCTGGAGTATGAAAGAAAGTGCGTCTGTGCGCGGGAAGTGATGACTAAGTAAGAACGGTTGTTACTGTTCAACAGGAACTAGCAGAAGGCTAGGCGAATGTAAGAGTCCTAATGGTAGTGGAGAGAAAAAATAAAGTACTACCGTAACACCTTGAGACTGTAAATCCTGATCGAACTCATCATATAAGTCACGTTGGTGACCTCGAGTGTTGCAAGGCAATGCGCAGTCGAATGCTAGCACGTAGTACCCTTTCACACGAGGTCCCACTACAGTTGCAGGTTTACACAAAGACCTGGCAAGATGGAATCAAGGAGCTTCAACTTAATCCTCAACTGTTGCCAGCGAATAGACAAGTGGTTAAAACTAGGGAATCCTAGTCTAACCACGAGCCCTTTTATATTGTACAAGGACGCGCACAGACCATGCTGTGCGTGTGAGGAAATACTATACACGGATAGACTAAAGAAGAGAAGCGCAACGGTGATTAACCACACGAGGCGCGGGGATCAAAAGGAAGAGAAGTAAACGGAGATTAAATACATGTGTCGTGACGTCATAGAGTCTAGGCCTAGTCTAGGCCATGACATCATATGCTTAGTCAGCAGAAGATCACATGTAAGTTCCCACGATCACGTGCGCTATGTCATGTGACCTTTGAAAGTGAAAACGACTAAGTCCGAATTTTGAAAGTGTATGAAGTGTACGAATAAAATGTTATGATTATAACATTATAATCATAACATTTATTCGTACACTTCGTACATTTTCAATTCGGACTTAGTCGTTTCTAACTTCAAAGGTCACGTGACATAGCACACGTGATCGTGGGAACTTACATGTGATCTATTGCTGACTAAGCATATGATATCATGGCCTAGACCAGGCCTAGACTCTATGACGTCACGACACATGTATTTAATCTCCGTTTACTTCTCTTCTTTATGATCCCCACGCCTTGTGTGATTAATCACCGTTGCACTTCTCTTCTTTAAGTCTAGCCATGTATAGTAGTTCATCTCACGCACAGCATGGTCTGTGCGCATCCTTGTACAATATATAAAGGCTCGTGGTTAGACTAGGATTCCCTAGCTTTAACCACTTGTCTTATTCGCTGGCAACAGTTGAGAGATTAAGATTTGAGCTATCCTCATTACACCTCGCCAGTACTTGTGTAGTACTGCAACAGTAGTGGAACTTCGTGTGACTTGATAACTTCGTTGTCTCGTAACAAATATCCTTGTCCTCTCATCTCTAGTAGCAAGTCGTCTTTCTTCAACCTGAACACCGGATAAATCCTTCACCTCGAAGGTTAGACTTGAACGTCTAGAAGACTTTTTGAGTCCTAGAACTATATCCAAGTCTACGCTCATACTTACCCAGTCCAAGCGTAACAGTTAGACTAAGAAACCAATGGTGATCAGAAAGAAGAGAAGTAAACAGAGATTAGGTACATGAGGTATGATGTCATAGTCTAGACTGATGATGTCATGGACCAGTCTGGACCATTATGTCATAGGCTCTGTCTAGGCACTGATTACATGTACAATCCCACAATCATGTGCACTGAGTCATGTGACCTTTGAAAGTGAAAGAAGAAGTCTGAAAGTGTGGAAATAATATAGTATTATAACATGTATGAACTAGCTCAGAATAAGCTCAGTGGACATCACAGAAGGGTAAGAAATGCTGTATTTACCTAGCTTGAAATAAGCTAGGTAATGGTGTAAGCTACATGACGAGTGTGGGTGAGCATGATTGCATCCCTCAGCAGACATCACAGAAGGGTGAGAGACACTGAGGATGAGTGCACTCAAAGCTCCACTCTATATACTGCATCTTGTACTTAAATAAAGTGCATGCCAAAGCTATGAGCATCTGAATATGACAAGTGTCTATATTATGATGTCAGAGTATGGGCTGAGAGAAGTGGTGAAGTGGAATGTAGTGACATAGTGTAATGAAGTGAATGATGTCAGTCTAATGAGTCTAATAGTACTGTCTGTTCATCTTGTTCATTATCACATTATGGGTACTTGGGAGGTAATGGTTCAGCTCATCTTTATGTACAACATCAATGACATTGACTACATAATTATTGAGATACTACAGGCATTTCCCTTTTTTGCAGATGTTCACAAGGTTTCATTTGCCACTCATTGGGTCGAGCGACGAGACCAGACCCGGGGGACCCTTCTGGACATGTTTCCGTGTCTAGTACCGTATCACGGAACGTCACCTGACCCATAACGTCGATGGATCGACTCGTTTACCATGACAGCACTCGGACCGTTGTCGTCGGGAACTTGGGTTCATATTTTCATTCACCCACGAGTGCCAGCCAGTGTCAAACGTCAAAAATAAGTATGTATAATGACGCTTGGTTCAATCGACGACGTTGATGATACCTCGGACTCGGACCGATTAATCATCTTCCAGAAATGCCTCGCATGATGGTGAACTAGATAGTACATCTGACTGCTGCAACTCGGCGGTCCGACGAGCCATATTATATAGCGCAAGGCTGCGCCGGATACAGCACCACCTGTGCACCAACGGCCAAGTTTTTCTTAGCGTTTGATTTTTGTCTCGTCTCTGTTTCCGTGATCATCGCGCTCCGATGTGACATGATCAAATGTCAACCCAACCACATGGATATAAGCATCGGCCCCCTTGTCATATTGTTCTCCTCAGGCTTGTCGTTCTTGGCGACCGCATTTGCCCAAACACAACACATACTTCATTTCCGTTCTCTTTTTGACAAGCCTATCATATTTATTAAAATATATAAAAGATTTTTGAAAAAAAAGAAAACAGTCACCACAACTTAAAAAACGGACAAGACAGGATCGAGGCGTCGATGCCTCGTGTACGACGAAGCGGGCACATGTTCCGAGGAGTTTTCGACACTAACCGAACTGTCATCTATTTTTTCATCCTGTACTTGGTATGTGACTCTCGATCGCGGAACCCATATGGCGTGTAGATGGTGTGATCGTGTTCGCTCGTCCCTTAGCTCCACGGAGACCGCCCATCCTGATCAACCGGCATTATCACTCAAGCATGCATCACACGTTTTCTGACGCCCAAGCACTCGGACTCTCAGGCATTCAGGCTCGACGAAAATCTCGGGATCGGAAAGAACTACAACGCAACGAGGACCCAAGAATCGCAACCATGCAATTCAGCAATGTTACCCAATCTCGATGTCAGGTTGTCGTCCACTTGTCTCGGGCTGAGATGGATGAGCGACTCGTGCCTTCGAGGTGTTTCAAAACCATCGATGGGCATCGCATTTCTCCGACCTGTGCTTTGGGGCAGACAGACTCCGTGCACGCACAAACGGTCAACGATGTGGCCTGGCTGCAAGCTTAGATTATCGACAATCGGATGTTTCTGGAACAGGAAGGCCACATCGCCTGACAAACGAGGATGACCGGACAGGAACAATCATGATGACTAGCGACAAGCGAGCTACCCAGATACGGTCACCAGGTGCCAAGCTGACCGATCTCGCGCATGAGACAACTCACGTACATCCCAAAGAGAGCGACTTACAAGGGCGATAGGGTAACAATAGAGCACGTGTTTGCGAATGAGTATTGTATGCAGGATCCACAGCTAGTGAATACATTGAAAGGTTACATTAAAGAGCCGTTCCTGTTAGAAATGCTGAGATTGTGACTAAGATCAGGGATCAGGTATATGCGATTGAAGGTATGCGTGTAAAATAGGGAAAATAACAAGGAACAAAACGTGGACCGGCCATAAAGAATATGATGGTGCTCAACACGCATAGATGGAATCCCACACAAGACTCCGAAGCCTGCACGGTCGCAGACGTGTATCCGAGGCGACGGAGAGCCCGGGTGATGAGCCGAGTGATGTGGGAAGTAATGATGGGCGCTGATTATCAACGCTGTGGTGATGGGTTTCGTGCGTGGTAGACGTCTACGGCCACTCTAAGGCGCGCTGCATACCACAGGCCGATTGGGGAGTGTACCGACTATCGGCGTCCGAGGTACCGCCAGTAGAGGGGGTTTGGCGGCTGATGGGGCAGAAGAGTGAGTCGGCAAGTAGGGCGGGGAGCACGGAACATACCGAAGTGGACGGCGTCGAGTAATCTGCGAATGATGAGAAAAAGATGGGTGAACGAGGGGGAGGGGACATACGTGCTTGAATGCACTCCCAGACATCTACACCGCGACCTTTGGCATCCCAAGTGCCGCATTGAGAAGAAACGGGCCAGTTCACATTGATGTCCCAGATTGTAGTTGCGTTCTTGATGACGGGTGCGGGCATTGTCGTCGTATGCATGAGTGAAAAAAATACAGGTGGGGGAAAGGGAGGGGGATGTACGGAGACCGAATGCGGGGAGGGAATGGGTTGAATTTATACGGGATCACGGCTAGTGATGCCGAATTAGAGAAGAAAGGGAGCAGGCAGTGACATCAGCTCGGGTTGGACACAGCCAGACCTGAGACATTAATTTGGGCACGAAAGGCAGGCCACGGGCTAAATTTGCATCCAAACTGATCACCGACAGGCCCAAACGAGTACGTTTCGAAGCAAAACATTTTATCGATCCGATCCACCTTTACGCACGCAGGCACCCCGCACGCCACAGGGGAAAAAGAAAACGCGAACCCGACAGACGACTCTCCCGCCCGGCGCGGACCGTGGCGACCGCCGCGGGTCGACGAGCTGCCCATCAGACGGAAACGAGCTGAAACCGGCTCTGGCCGAACAACGCGAGCTTTGAAATCGGCACGCTAGTTACCAGAGAGACAGCTCCATGAGAACGAGCTGGATCTAATTTTAAAGATCCAGGCCACGGTTCGCCCGGCTTCCAAAGCCGCT
Source organism: Butyriboletus loyo (assembly GCA_038093515.1). Classification (NCBI taxonomy): domain Eukaryota; kingdom Fungi; phylum Basidiomycota; class Agaricomycetes; order Boletales; family Boletaceae; genus Butyriboletus; species Butyriboletus loyo. Next base: position 23,455 of record JBBPSI010000192.1, read on the forward strand.
CTGATCGTGCCACGTAATCTCAGTCCAGACTTCCAACTTTCGTTCTTCCCAACCGAGAACGTTATTTCATCTATCCATCAGAGGTACCCTTATCCTTCCATGCTCAAGGTTCATCTTCGTCTCGGAGATAATAGAGCAAGGAAGTGAGAATTTCCATACCACGAGCTGTTTGACCGCCCAATCAGAACGCGCTCGACCACCCTCGCGTGTCACCGGTCACCCACCAAATGAACCGGCACCGTGTCCAGCCACATTACGCACATTACACTATGCAACGTTCCTTCGGTGGGAAAAGGGACAAGGTGTGGTCACCAATTTAGCCCCTCTCTTCCATGTCAACCAACATCGGTGGTCATGGCACCTTGACGCTCGTCACCCCCCTTGGCAGCTCACCCATCAGTTCGTATCCACCTCCCCGTTCATCCCGAGCAGTGCATTCGATGGGTTTGGACGATGTGGCCATACGTCCTGGCAGCCGATCGAATGCCGGTAAGTCTGAGAACCCTCATTAATCTACCGAAAGGATCCGGTGCTGTTCTTGCAATCAGGCCACCATCCACCAGCTTGGAAACCAACCGGGCCGCACGGCTCTCAGTGAGCCTATCTGCCAGTGGCACACAACCTCAACCGATTTGAAAGAGAAAGAGGGGTGGGTTCTCAAGCAAAAACCCACGTAACATGATAGGTCACAGCCCAACTTGAATTGCCGGATGAGTAAACTCAATTTGCCCAGTCGGAAAATGTAGGCGCCAAAGAACGCACCCCAGTTCCTGAGCAGCACATCGACAAAGAAGGTAACTACAGTGGGAGTCGAACTTTCTAAAGTCCCTGCTTCCTCGGGACAGGCTATGTGGCCAATCAAACTGGTGAGTAAGAACGCCAAGATAAGCACAATCTGATCTGTAAAGCTCAGCCCGCTTAGGGAACGCTTTCCGGAATTCCAACTAGTGTGGGTAACACGGTTTGGTTGGAAGCACGAGCGAGCGAAACGATTGGATGATAGATTCATTAGTTTGCTTTCTTGGCATGATGCATGGGGAACCGAGTATTTTGGAACCATCTGTTAACGAGACGCTTGATAATGATGTCTTGTTGCCCAGGCATGGGCATGGGTAACGCTCCAAACACGAGGATGAGATAGCAAATTGATTTTTATAGAGGGCCGATCAAAAGGGAAAAATGCCCTTTTCATTTCGGAATCAGCGCGGGGGTTCTGCAAATAACTCGAACTGGGACCAACCAGTCAAAGCGCGATGCCTCGTCGCATGCATGGGGCTTTTGTCGAAGGGCGGGGTATATCGTTCTCATTCAAATGTCAAACCCATTTGTCTCGCATCAACCCGGTTACGGATATCTTGGGCTAATGCTTTCTGGAACGATGGTGGGATGCTAAGGATATGACTTGATCAGCAACAAACCGGCTTTTGAAGGGTGCAGGGATGCTCACCCATTAGGTAGTAGCAGGTGGGGTTCTGTAGGGCAGCAGGAAGCAACGGCGCACCTGTCTACCCCATGGGACACTAAACAAGGATCTAAAAAAAACCGTGCACCCACGTTAGCTTGGGGAAATGTCTCGCTGAGTGGGATCTGGCTCCGCCGTCAGCAGATCAGCAAGACAAGGCATCACGGAAAGAACGAGAATGGACAAAGCCGCTTACCTATATGTTTCGTAGTTACACACGCACGTCGCGTTCGAGACGCAGTTACCGTGAGAACGACCCTCTTTTAGTAGTATGTATTTACATGAAAATTTGCTCTCAAATTACTCCTCTACAAACTCGTTTCAAATCCGGGATTCTTCAGTGTGCAGCGCCGGTGCACAAGTCAAAGTTCCCAGCCTCAGTTCAATTTTTTTAGGGTGCCCGGTCGGTTGTCATTTGGAAGTTCTTTTACCGAGGCTATTCATAATAACGAACGTATCGGAGAAATTCAGCAAGTTCAAGCGAGGAAAATGCATCAAGTGGTTCGTATCCAGTGTCTTCGTGCCGTCCTGATGCGACACTTCCTGATCCTATCGAGCTGAAGCTGACGGTCTTCAAAAACAGCTTCGACGTATAGGTGGTTTGGTCGTCGCCGGCGGCGCGAGCTTTCTGTATGCCAAGAAAGTGTTGAACGAGCGGCGAAAGCAGCGATACGAAGAAGAGGACCAGTTACGGGAACAGCCCAACCGTCAGTACGGTTTGTACCGAAGTGCCTAGACCCGCTTTCTGATTTGCTCTTTCCCCCTCTGCATCTTCCACTTTCACGTGCTTTTATTGTCGACTTGGTGGCTCCAGCGTCCACTCAGGAGCAGACGGATCGACCACGTCCATGAACCTGGCCAGGTTCGATCTATTTGTCACTCTCCCCTACATGTCAATGTCTATAAGCCATTCCATCAGGTCAGATATTTAGTCTGGAATTGCCCATGTATACGCTTCGGTGTCATGCAATGGATTCCGAGGTGGGCTGGTCGCCATGACACTTGGGTCGGCCCCTCCTATGTGTTGCCTGCGGTCTCCCCTTGCTCCTCCCACACCGGCGATGGATCATCATCGATCATCAACGCGTCCGTGTCCCTTTTATGTTTGGGTCTCCTGTCCATAGTGGACCCCCCATCACCTGCCTTTGCCATCCCATATCGGTTTTTTGTGGTTGCGACAGCGATCAGGCGAGGGGTGGACTTGCCATATAGGCCTGCCGGGTGATGTGGATAGGTGTGATCATATATCACATCGTACCCGCGCTTTCATCCCATGTATGCATCTCCCATCGCGATCGCTGCCTTCCGTGGCAAAGCGTCGAGCACCGTCATCTGATTCAAGTATCCATATCCCATGGTGCACGGCGCAATTCGCCCATGGTGTCGCTTGCAGTTACATCCGCTCATTCATCACGCCCCCTCCGAGCCCGCGGCCCCGCTTCTCCCCATCCATGAGATGAACCATTACGTTTCGTACCTGTGGCAGGAAAAGGGAGCATTGTCAACCATCACCATCACAATCAGGTACCGCCAATCACCAATAACTGTCGCCAGTCGGTGCTTTTTGGTAAACGGCAATTGAAAGGGGCCTGGTGCCTTGAGTAAATACCCTTCTGTCAATAATGAACACCGACATGTGGTACGCTCATGATTGGGCGTTGCTTGTGACTCTGTGGACAATGGATACGACACGGACAATGATTTGAAGAGCAAAGTTGTCTCCGGGACGGATGTGCATCGGGGTGCAAGGGTCAATCGTGGATGGTCTCGAGCGAGGCGTCATCACACAAAGACCTTTGATAGAATTAGCTCTGGCTGATTTCATCTCGGTGCGCAACGTGACGTGATTCTTTACGCCTCCTGGACGTGAATGTGGAGATCCAATGGTCAACCCTATCCGCGGTGAGGCTTATGCTTCTATAAGACGGAGGTCGGTCGTCCGGCTAGCAGCCGAAAGCCATCATGGCCACGTGACAAAGGAGTTGGCGCCACATCATTTTCGATTCCCGAGCGTACAAAGGCGAGTGGAACGCAAAGATCCACAAAGACAAAGGAAGCACGTTTTACACTGCATTGGGCGGTGGTCCACATCGCGCTGCGCGTCCCGTGTACTCGGGTGCCACTCCAGGATGTCATGGTATAAAAGTCGGGCTGTCCTGCCCGGACGTCGCTGATCAGACTTTGACCTTTGACGACCTCTTTTCTGCGAAGCATCTTTGTATCCTTCCTTCATCATACTCACGCGACCACTTACGATCGAGTGAGCACGCTATTCTATAACGCACTTCAAGTATCATCTATACCACTTTCCGCAACCAAATCCACCATGCAGTCGTGCGGTGTAGCCACCACCACCACCTTCTCCACTCATCGCCAGCACATCGATACGCCTAGCCATTACCGTAATCGCAACCAAGGATACGCCCCCACTCGCGTCGGCACGCGTCCCAACGTTTTCCAACTCGTGGCCCAACCGGTGTGTTACGATTTCTGATCTAATGTTTGTCCCCGGCCCGGCGGTTCATCTTTTTCTTTTTTTTTTTCCCCAGCCTGCGTCGAGTAGGGATTTCTACCTCGACACGCTCTTCAGCCCCGTGTGGATGTCTGGTCCACACGTGTTCTCGTTCGCCAAGGACGGGACGGTCGTGTGTCCGAAGACGTACCACACGGAGCCTTACCCCGGGTGCCGAGCGAGCGCCGGCGCCGCGTCGTCCTCGGGGCGCCGTATCTACGATGGTGCTTTGTACTCCCCCTCTCACTCTCATTCGTCCTCCTCCTCGTCCTCGTCTTCATGGTCGTTCCCCAGCACACCCAATTCCAAGATCTCGGGGCGAGCGAACAAGGAGTGGAAGAATATCGCCATTAGCGAACAGGACGACGCCGAGTTTGTGGCGAGGGAGGCGGAGGCGGAGGTACGGGCGCGAGCGGAGGCCAAGGGTAAGTTGGTGGGGCTTGTGTATACATGGCCACCCAAGCTGCTACCTGGGCCATGTGCGGGCTGTGAGGTGTTGGCGGTTCCACGGCGGAGGGCGGAGGTGGAGGGCGGGGAGGGGGCACGGTTGAGCGTCGACACGGGAATCCAGGAGACTTCAGTGCCGGCATCGTCGTATGGGACCTCGAGACAGTCTGCATCGGAGTCCAAGGTGTTCCTGGTGCCAAAAAGGAGAGCCGTGGCACATAGGGAGGAGGTCCTCCTAGAAAAGAGCGTCGAGTTTGGGGTAAGCACATCGCTCTTTCTTGATCGACGCTGTAAGCGGCCGTTCTTAACTGCTCGTTGTCGCCGATAGTGTGCGAGCCCGTTGGTGGCCATGCCCAAGGCAGTGCCTTGGATCGAGGACAAGCTCACGGCCAAATTAAAGGCAATGCTGAGAATGCATGAGATTTAGGAGGGAGATGAAAGATGTAGTATACGGGCCGTGAACTTGGACGAGGACGTGTGAACAATTTACTCTTCATATTGCATTTTGTAGCCATACTTATGTGTGTTTCTGAATATCTGCACTGCTACTGTTACTGTATTATGTTGCTAGTGTACTCGTATGTTCACAATCAACTCATATTAATACCTTAATACCTTGGATCTGGTTGAACGATAATGATAGGCCCATCTGCATGAGCTGCACAGGATCCAGTGACCTGAATTTCGAATGTAGACAGTGTCCATTATGGAGGACGAAGGACGATATATAGAGTTCTGCTGACATAAGACTGAAAAGACGGTAAAGTGGCTGTGCCATATTTGCAGGCCATGAAGGCCAACTATCAGGCATGTAGTATCGATCAACGAAGAACTGAACCTCTCTTTCTAACGTCTTCCTTCAGTTTTCAAACATCTGTGGCACGGTATACAGTCAAGGAAATGTCCTCTTCACTCCAGATGGCAACAGTTTGCTGAGTCCCGTCGGGAACCGCGTGTCCGTCTTTGATCTCGTCAAGTACGCCCAGTCTCTCCTTTTTCTTCCCCGTTCTTTTTGTGACGTGGCGTTTTCCTCCCGCCCTGCTCCCTCTTGCATAGTAACAAATCCAGAACGCTCCCGTTTGAGAATAGGAAGAACATTGCGATCATTGCGCTCTCTCCCGATGCGCGTCTGCTATTATCCGTCGACGACGACGGACGTGCGGTGCTCGTCCACTTTCGACGCGGTGTCGTGCTTCACCACATTCATTTCAAAAAAGCGGTCAAAGACGTGCAGTTTTCACCGGATGGAAAGTCAGTCGGTGATGTTCATGTCCAATCTCCGCTGACGTTTTTTTTTTCTCTCAAACTCACCGACGATCACTCATCGTCTCCTCACCCTCATCCTCATCCTCATCCTCGTGCTCGTCCTTTTTTCTTTCCTTCTTTGACACTCGATTGTTGGCGCGCGTGTTTGATATAGATACATTGCCGTGACGCATGATGCACACGTACAGGTTTGGCGTACCCCCAATCATCTTTTGCGCGAGTTTGCACCGTTTGTGTTGCATCGGACGTACACAGGACATCACGATGCGGTCTTGAGTATTCAGTGGGCTCCAGATTCCACGTACGTGTCACCCTTTGTCCTTCCGTCTCCACCTTGCTTTGTTTGTGTGTGTGTTGGTGAAACTCAAACGTGCGCCCCTGAAGGTGTTTTATCACGACGTCCCGGGACATGTCTGCGAGGTTGTTCACTCTGAACCCGATGGAGGGTTTTCGCCCAAAAACGTTTGCAGGTCACCGCGACGCTGTCGTCGGGGCCTATTTTTCTTCCAAATCAAAAGCCGTAAGTGAACGTTTTTGTTTCGGCGTCGTTCGGGTCTTCAAGTGTCTTTAAAGATATACACCGTGAGTCGTGACGGTGCGGTATTCACTTGGAAAGCCAAGACGGACCAAGAGATGGAGACGGATGGCGATGACGACGACCCCGTCCCAGCGGCACCGATACCATCTGGTGCCTCAGATTCCATCACCATGACCCGATGGGGCGTTCACGAGCGGCACTACTTCAACCTCCCCAACACCAAGGTCGTCTGTACGACGTTCCACCCTCCATCCAATCTCCTCGTCGTCGGCTTTTCCACCGGCGTCTTTGGACTCTGGGAAATGCCTCAATTTACAAATATACACACGCTCAGCATATCACAGGAAAAGATATCTTCGGTGGCGATCTCGTCGTCAGGCGAATGGCTCGCATTCGGGGCACGCAAACTCGGGCAGCTCCTCGTCTGGGAATGGCAGTCAGAATCCTATGTACTCAAACAACAAGGTCACTATTTCGACATGAACACGCTAGGCTATGCACCCGACGGGCAAACGATTGCCACTGGGGGCGATGACGGCAAACTCAAAGTGTGGTCGGTGCACTCCGGGTTCTGTTTCGTGACGTTTTCAGAACATACCGCCCCCGTGATGGACGTGACGTTTGCCAAACAAGGATCGGTGCTCTTTTCAGCTTCGCTGGATGGCACCGTGCGGGCCTATGACCTCGTTCGATACCGTAACTTTCGCACCTTTACGTCTCCCTCGCCTGTCCAGTTCTCCGCGCTCGCGGTCGACCCCTCTGGAGAAGTCGTCGCGGCGGGTTCGACGGATTCGTTTGAGATATTTATGTGGTCCGTGCAGACGGGAAAGCTTTTGGACGTGCTCTCGGGCCACGAAGCACCGATATCGTCGCTCGCGTTTTGTCCATCGGGAGCCAATCGGCTCGCGAGCGGTTCTTGGGATAAGACTGTACGGATATGGAGCGTGTTTGGTCGGTCCCGGGCCGTCGAGAGCCTCACGCTGACTTCGGACGTCCTGTCCGTGACATTCCGCCCAGACGGTGCCGAAATCGCCGCATCGACGCTTGACGGACAGATCACCTTCTTCGACGTGCGTTTGAGCAAACAAACCAATCTCATCGATGGGCGCAAGGACATTTCTGGTGGACGCAAAGCAGACGACAAGGTCTCAGCTGCGAACAGCGCCTCCACGAAAGCGTTCACGAGTATGGCGTACACCGCCGACGGAACGTGCCTCCTCGCGGGCGGGAATAGCAAGTACGTCGTGCTGTACGACGTCCGCGAAGCTGTCCTCGTGAAAAAGTTTCAAATCTCGGAGAACCTTTCGTTGGATGGGACGGAAGAGTTTTTGGACAGTCGCAAGGTGAACAGTGCGGGTATCAATACCGATTTGATCGACAATCGTGGTGAGGCGAGCGACTTGGAGGATCGGATGGATACGACGTTGCCTGGGGCTGCGCGAGGGGCGGGGGACATGTCGGTTCGCAAGTATCGACAGGAAGCGCGGACAAAGTGTGTCAGGTTCTCACCAACAGGAAGGGCGTGGGCGGCGGCGAGCACAGAGGGGTTGCTCATCTATGCGCTCGACGAGAACCTCGCGTTTGATCCGTTTGATCTCACGATCGACCTTACCCCGCAGAGCGTCCTCGAGGTGCTGGGGGAACGCGCATACCTCAAGGCGCTCGTGCTCGCATTTCGGTTGAACGAGAAGCCGATCGTGCAGCGCGTGTATGAGAGCGTGCCGCGGAGCGACGTGAGGTTGGTGGCGCGCCAGATGCCGGTGGTGTACATTCCCGCGTTGTTGCAGTTCATCGCGTCGCATCTCGAGCAGGGGCCACATGTCGAGTTTGATCTGGTGTGGATACAGGCGGTGTTGATGGCGCATGGACGGTATTTGCGTGATAGGAACGTGGAGATGGCGCCGGTGTTGAGGGCGGCGCAGAAGGCGTTGGGGGATGTGCAGGAGACGGTATCGAGCTTGTGAGTGCCTGGTTTTTGGCTTGGGGTTCGTGTCGCTCATGGATTGGGAACAGGTGCGATGAGAATACGTCGACGCTCAAGTATTTGATCGACCAGTCCAAGGCGAGGCATGTCCATGGTGCACCGAGTGCATAAGATGATGCGAGGCGAGTTCATAAAGCTACGTGTCTCTGCCAAAGCGTTGAAACGTTGTTGTACAACATGAATGGAAGAAAGAAGGAAAGAAAAAAGTATCAAATACATCGGCATAATTTTCCCTCGTTGCAATCATATGTTCTGTTCAGGCCCCATGACAGTACTTGTGACCCATGACCCTCTCTGGATAGATAGCGGCGACAATCCTCAGTAAACTAGTACCCCACCCTTTCTCCTCAACGCCGTTTCTCTCCCGCGTTCGTGCTGGAAGCTGCCCCTAAAACATCATCTTATTCAGTACGTTCCCATGATACGATAGGTCCGATCCCAACCCGTTATTCTGATGGGTAAAACGAGAAAAAGTCGGTACTCACGTTCACGTTCGCGTTCACGTTCGGGACTGTGTCGCTTATCCACATCCTGATATCCCCAATAATAAGCGAGCGTCGTCGCGGCGATAATGGCCGTCGTCGCAATGATCTGTTGCAGGAAACCATCATATCAGCATGCGTTTCTGCGCACAAACGCTCGGACCAAGCAAGCGCGCTCACTAATTTGTTCCTCCCTGACTGGTTGTGCCAGTATCGAGAGGAGAACGAATCTCCAGAAGAAGACTGGCGCAAGATATGAGATGGATGCATCGTTGTTGTTGACGTTGCGCCGTGTGTCAAAAGGCAGAGGTGATCTCGTTCGTTCTTTCCGACGCTGAGCTTTTATAGGAGCCTCATGCTGGGCATGACGTCACTTGGTGGCTGCTTGGCTACAACAAAGGTGGCCGCTGCTACACTTTACATTTCAACGACCCTCGGGTGCGTGCTCGTCATAATCATCTACGTATCACGGCGCTTCAGTGTACACCCGACCGTCGTCCCGCGAACGTTGTGGAGCTGGTTCAAGTCCTGGCTTGGGACCTGCATTTGGATCCGCTGATGTTGCAGACTTGGTTTGGGGAACATTTGGAACTTCTCTGTCTGCGTGGGCTTGTGATGATTCTGGGCTCACGTCAGATTCGGACTCAGGCGTTAGTCGATCTGAGGGAGACGCAGTCGCGTCGTGACTCTGGCCTTGGGGCAACGTCGTAGGTCTGTCCGGGTTCCCTGCGTATGCCTGAGCTTGCATGATGCGATGTTCCCCTAAAAAAACGATAAATAGACATCCGACGACACGAGCCGAGAGGTTAGACTGGTCCTTGGGTGAAGATACGAACAGGTCGAGTAGGCGCCGCGCTCGTCTTTTCGGGCTTGTTGGCGCAGTAATCCGTACCACCAGGCGGCGAATCCTGCAGCGACGACGGCCACACCACCAAAGAGCGTCTTTCAATGGACGCGCGTGACCTCAAAGTTCAAGTCCTTTTGAAAGAGCAAAATAGCAGGGTGTGCACGCTTACCGTTATGCGTGATCTCGGTACTGGAGGGGGTGTCTTGTTACTCATGATGCTGCGTGCAGGACGATGATCAGAAGTACTATTTTGAAAACAGGAGACAAGGCGTGCACTGCACGTTTCAGGTAGTTCGAGAGTTCGCTGCATTTCCTTGTATGACGTCACTACTCGACATCTTCATCGGAATTTTCCGAGTACAGTAGTATAAGCACTTTGATCACGACATGCCCATTGAAAGTGAGTACATTTTTGACGACGCAAAACATCGGAACAGTTCTAAGAGCTTAGATCTGAGCATCTTCCCGACCCTTGAGGATTTTTCACGCAACCTGGGCGTGCCGACGACTTTTTGACCAACGTCTCTAGATAAACTCTTCGACTCGCCTCGCTATCCCAACGACGCGCCTTCGACGCCCCCCCGGCTTCGAAGTTGCTACGGTTCCTCTGTTTCCTAGAACCATTCGTGTGGCTACGAGCTTCGCTCGTGACTCCTGGTTTGGACTCTCGAAGGGTCTCGAAACCGTTACATCGCAGGATCTGTCAGCGTGTGCGTGCGCCAGTACGGAGCTTCTTGTGGCATCATGTGGCTTCGGTATCGTCTACGTCTGGGTGGTCGGGCGCTGTCTGGCGGTAAACTCGATTCGGGTCCATGCGGGAGAACGATGGGTCTCACGGGCTAATGTCTGCCTTTTGTGATCCACGCCGAAAGTCGGGTGAACGAATCGTCAGATCCGGGAAATGTAACTTCATTCGGTTTTGTATGGGCTCAAGGCGCGTATAAAACCTGTTAATTTCGACCTTGACCCCTAGGCTCATCCATCTGCATCCAACAATGTCCAAACCAGCCCCCGGAAACTATTTCATCATCAACGCCGCCAATATTTTGGGTCTTGCCATGACTTTCAATGGTTAGGGTCAGAATGCGACTGTCACCGGGATCATCACGGATGTGAGCGATCCGAGTTTCTTGAATCGAGTGGTTCGTTTGATATCCAAGTCTCCGAGTTGAGATGTTGACAATGGGTCGCGCAGTGGACCATCAAAAACTACGACTCGAGTACGCAATCTGTCTCTCCCCTGAACAACGGAGTCTCCAAATCGGCATGGGGGACGGTATCCTCGTAACCATTCCTGCTGCTAAGTATGTTTGGGCAATCAATGGGATTGACGGTGTATGCACGACACGTTCGTATCCTCCCCCTCCTTTGCGTATTGAATGACGCAATCGGTATTGTATTTGGTATTCGGGATGGCGGTCTACTGGGACATCGCAACACCGTCCAGTGGGGAAGATGTCACCTTCGACGCCTACAGTGGCAACCTGACCCAGAACTGGGTGTTCGTCCCGGTCCCATCCACAACTGCATCCTAAACAATCTCTCGGATCGTTTAGCTGTCATGTCTGCCTACCAGGAACATAGTGACCTAGTCCTCAGCTTCAAGTGATACTCGACGACACAATCATTTTCAAAAATCATCATCTCCAATAAAGGATCAACATTCTGAGCGCGAGAGGGGTGTTATGCGAACATTGAAAGGAGAGATGCAGGATCTGGGATGGGTGTCGAAATCCCATATACGCCGAGCATGAGCACTTAACATTTCCTCTTCTTCCTAAAACCAGAAAAATCGAGGGGATTGCATACCATGAGGGTGTCGTCGAAGTCGGATGTGAAGGACGGCGCCATGGGGATGAAAAACTATTGTCGTAGCCACCCACCCGGGGGTACGCCGGGTCAGACTCACCCAGTCAACAGACTTGATGTTAGACTGCCCTACGACGACCTCTGAGGTACTTGCAACAAATCTTCGTTGGAATTGGCGATCGACCGTTGCTCATCATTGACAGTGATAACAGGCACTCCCAAGTTCGTTCCAAATTGATCCCCCCATGCCTGCGTCCATTTGAGGTTTAGGACGCGTCTTTCCGTCGTCCATCGAAGCATGCACACTGCCTTCAGTAGCGTCATCTCCACAAACAACCGTGCCCCTTTAACCTTGCATCATCCGTGGAATATGCCAATAGGCGGCCGCCCATCAGTAACACAGTTGTTGGTTGCCGATGGTAGCCAAGTGTAGCTGAGTGGTACTGACTGCTAGCCGTTGGTTCTGACCACTAACCGGTTCACTGACTCGCACCTCTGAGCCGCCATCTGTCCGCTCACGTCGCCATCACCTCCCTCAAAAGCAAGCTTCCAACAGTCAGGTGCGCGGAGGGGTGAAATGCCCTTTCCGAAAGGTTCTGCACAAGGACAGACATCCGTCCAGAGTTCGACGCGACGGTTGATCATCTTCGCCGGATTCAATTCGGTTCCAATCAAAATTTCTCTGCTATTTTGTGAAAATTGCACGGTCCAAGTATCGTTAAAGCAAACCGTTGTAATGTCATAAAGAATGAGAGGGGTCCTCGGCGATGTTATGTTACGTATCAGTGATGTTTCTGGCCCGGCTTCGGGCCGGGCCAAATACTATGGGCCCGTGTTTGGTTTTGGCCCTGCCCGTGTGTGATTCAGGCCGGCAGGCCGTGGCTTTGTCTAATATGGCATAGGAAATGCCGATTTTCCAGAACATGACAATTGAGTCGCTGTGGACAGCAGGCAGAATTATCCGTTTTCCTGGTGTGAGAATTTTGTTGATATTTATCTAATAGAAATACAGGAGTCCACATCACTAAATACGGTAATACCTCCGCACCTGTCGCCGATTAAGGCACGGCTCGTTTGTGCTCATGCATTGAAAGTCTCTGCACGTGGATTTGCTCCAGGCTGCGCCGTTGTGCTTGCATTTCGTACCCTGGGAACGCTTTCCACCCGATCGCGAGACGCCCAGTACGGCACTGACACGATCATCTGACTAGTTACCAAGCCTATTGTTCTTGACTGACACTTCTAGGCTTCGTTTTGAGTTATCCACGGTTGGGTTCATGGGTTCTGCGGGGCATCTGAAATGCTTCTTAGATAGTGTACATGGCTTAGATACGTCGCTGAACTTGCGCCCGCGCCGTTGGTACTAACTAGCCTCAGCTTCAGCTAGCAGCCTTGTCGCTGTGTGCGCTGCTTATTGAGCTATCCTTTCCATCACGTCTTCCATGGTACTCAGTGTTGTTGCCATCGTTCTGGCACTCCAAAACATCCTTGACGTCTCTCAATCCCTCTAGCTTGCTCAAACGACCTCCCGGCGCTCTATCTCGACTTGACATGATCGTCCCGTCGTTGTGATTCTTCGTATGGCCTTCTGGAAGTTCTAGTGCACTGTGGAATTTACCTGATAGGTATGATTTGTTGCGTGGCTTACTCGGCTCATCCCCAGCCCTCCTTGATGAAATTTTCTCATCCCTTCGCTCTAAGCGTCCCGTTGACATGTTCTGACGTGTTCTCCAGCTTCTTCGGCTGGTTTCCCATGTTCCCGTCACGGTAGGATACTCCCGACGCATCTGTCTCGGTTGAGGTAGGTCCAATGCCAACACTCATACCCTCACTCCTCCTGATTTGATATGCCCCCCAGCCCGACTTCTAGAAGGCATCATATCAGCAATTTCATTATCCTTTGATGATCGGCCCGGGCGTCGACGAACAATCTCCGCCTTTTATGTTACCCGCCAGGAAATGAATGTATGGACTGCGCACTATTCCCCGTCAACCGGGTAACTGACTTGAAATACTCGTCTTCTGTGCCGTGATCCGGTGAGTTATAGACAGTGCAGCGGAGTCCCGAACTAGATGCAAGTTGAACCACGGGACCACAATGAATACATGAGGTGGCGCCCTTAACCGCACCTCGGCTCAACTCCTGAACTGCCGCTGCCCATGTAGAACGCACTCAGATCCTCGTTGACGTAGAAGATGGGTCGTTTTGGAGGAAAATGGTGATTATCGTGTCGTAGAAGAAAGTCCTATGCCAGCTCATCAAATGATCAATCCAGGAGTACCAGCGTCTTGGATTGCAAGCAATATTGGTTTTATCTGTAGAAGCGGCCGTGCCCTAGGTCAATAATGGGGTAAGGTTAGGGTGCTGTTATGGTAGTCTAGATCATCGACTCATCCGAGGAGTCTTAGCATCCCTTTTTACTACTGACATATGATGCTTCGCCTGGCCCTCATCGGATCAGTAGCCTCATTTCCCTTCCGGCTCGCAACCTTGATGTGACGCCGTTTACGCACGATATTCACTTTTCGTATTTGGATCAGCCGGGAAGTTGTACTGTCAGCATCTACAAACGTAGCCGACCCAAAAGCTCAAACTAGTCTCTGTTTGGTTAGTCCATCTATAGGTCGTCCAATCAGAACTCTCAAATGACTGCGGTAGAGTAGTCAAGCGATAACGTTACATAGCGCCTTTGCAGATGAGTGGTGGATGCGAGCCGAATAAGCTCGGAATCATAGCCGGGAAAACCATATGGTGAGTAACTCATTCCATGATGCCGCTAACTGACAGCAGTTGTGTGATATTATGTCAAGCCACCATCTCCGCCTCATAATGCATCAAGAATTGGGACATCATATGTGACCATGTTGACTCTCTATTTGACTACGGCTGGCTGACCGGGCCTCATCGGCGACTCCTGCCAGTTATACAAGACATTACATTACCGCTTGATGACTCTACGGCCAACCGTTGAGAGTGATAATCAGAGGATGTTGTAAAAATGAGCGAGATATTATCTAAATGGGTCAAATTGCACACTGATCCGAAAAGCTTACTCTTGACTTAGCGCCCTGCGCGACGATGCTCAAACTGCTGGATTGAACTGATAACCTGGCAAGGCAATGTTATGTAATACACATCGTCTGCCAGTGGGAACACTGTGACTGTCTACCGATTTGCACTGTGCAGTTTGCTGTCGATTATCCGATGAAGCCATTCAACGCTCCTAATCTCTGCCTTTTGTGGGCCAAGAACCGAATGAACAAATTGTGCCCGGCCGTGCTCCCTACCAACCGCACAACTGACTAGAAATACCCTGTCAGCTCTGCTCCACACACTACCCCGGCCATCCACTCTCTGAAGAGCACACAATTGGAATGGGCTTCGCTACTATTCAGTGAACGAAATCAGTCGAGAACCAGTCAGAACCAGTCGTAAACAATTCTGACCAGGTTCTCGACTTGTTTCGCTTGTTGATCCGGTCAAGTACTTTGACGCGAGCAAATCAGGTTTTACCTGTGCCAGTCCCATAGCAGCTATGAGTGTGTAACGAATAGCGTAATCATCGAAGCACCTCAGAACGTAAGAACCAGGTGGAATTCTGATTTGAAGAAGTGGAGCCTATCGCTTGTTCGGTGACCGAAAGTAAGCGACTTCTTCGCCTCGCTCACTCAGATCTGAGAAATATGACTTCATTCGGTTTTATATGGGCTCCAGGCGCGTATAAAACCTGTTCCTTTCAGCCTTGACTCCTCAGGCCTTCACCTCTCAGATTCATTTCATCCATCTGCATTCAACAATGTCCCAGCCAGTACCAGGAAACTACTTCATCATCAATGCCGATGTTTTCCCCAGTTTAGGTCTGGCCATGACGTTCAACGGTCAGGATCAGAACGTGACCGTCACCGGGCTCGTCTCAGATGTGAACGATCAGAGTTTCTTGAATCAAGTGGTTTGTTTGATTCTTCTCGAAGTCCCAAGTTGCGATCCTGATTGTGGGTCACACAGTGGACCGTCAACGCCTACGACTCGAACACGCAATCTGTCTCTCCCCTGAACGACGAAAGTCTTCAAATTGGCATGGGGAGCAACGTCCTCGTAACCATTCCTGCTGGTAGCTATGTTTGGGCCATCGATGGGGCTGACGGTGTATACACGTTCGTATCCTCTCCCTAATCTCAGTTTTGCGTATTGAATGATGGAATCGGTATTTAGTGTTCAAGATGGCGGCAAGACGGTCTACTGGGACATCGCAACACCGACCAGCGGAGAAGATGTCATTTTCGACGCCTACAGTGGCAGCCTGACCCAGGACTGGATATTCGTCCCGGCCCCATCCGCAACTGCATGATAATCCATGTCTCGGATTGTTTAGCTGTCAAGTACTAACCTGTTCAAGATGTTGAGGAGTGTTGCAAGAGAATGTTATCTCATTTCTTTGCATGTCGCATTGTCTCTGAGTAGCATGAGTAATTGATACCCTTCGACTCGGACTCCGGAGTGTCAATAGTCTATCTAACTGGAACCGGAAAACATGGTGGCCTAGCCCTGAGCTTCAAGTGATACTCGAGGATACAATTACTATCAAAATCGAGGGGATTGCGTACCAATGGTGAGGATGTCATCGAAGTCGGATGCGAAGGACGGCCCCATGGGGATGAAAAACTATTGTCGTAGCCATCCATTTGGCGGTACACTGGGTCAGACTCACCCGGTCAACAGACTTGACGTTAGGCTGCCCTACGGGCGATCTCTGAGGTACTCGTGACAAATATTCCGACCGACCATTCAAGCTCACTGTAGAAAGTCATAATTCGGTCTAGAAATCGATCCCTGCTTCTGTTCGACGTCCAGGAGTCGATTCTCCCTCGTTTCGTCGACCACATCCAAGTTGTACCTGCAACGCTATGGTGAGGAACCGGGCCAATTGGTAGCGCTGCAGCAACCAACCTCGGTCAGAATGCCAATCAATCTCAATCAAAGCTTCGCACCAATAATTTGGTTCCACCGGTTCTGTCGGCTAACCGTTTGTGCCCATTCGAGACGGCTGACAGTGACAGCACTCTTTGCTACGACGGTCAACTTGCAACGCACTGCAATACGACAAGGAGTATATCTAAATGGGACTAATTTCACGTTACTCGGTGCAGAAGGAAAATTCTGGGCCATTCCAACGTGCTTGTTGGCAGCCTGAATGCAAATCAATATGGAAGTTTTTTTTGCCAATAATTCGTTTCCGCTGGTAGTGATTTCGTCAGCTAACGTTACACTGATCGATTCCAGATCTGCAGCGTGTTTCAAGTTGAGTCACTTCTCCCCACCCACCACTTGACCAACTAGAAAAAATATCCTTCTCTTCAGCCGTGATTCAGTGAATCACGGCGCAGTGGAGGACCCACCTGTAACGTGAAGATTCCACCGGAAATATCTGGCGGCTGGCGCCGCACTAATTTATATGAGTTTCAACTTCAAGTGCCGATCTGCAAAGGCATAGCGTAACGTTATCGCTTGACTACTCTACTGCAGGTTATGTGAGAGTTCTGATTGGACGATGGGTCGGGCTACGTTTTGTAGTCGAGCTCCGGGTTCGGCTATGTTTGCAGATCAGTGGCGCAGTGAAAAACTACCCGAGGGAGAGGCAGCCTCAGGTGGATCCAGGCTACTATCCTAAAATTGTGTTCGAGCGCCACCAAAGGCTACTGGCAGTTGGAATCTCAGGAGCGTAAGCAGTTCGTACTAAGTCATGAAAGTTAACCGTTCATTTGGGTTCTTTTGTAGTGGCAGAACCAACTTTTGGTTCAGTGGCAGCCGGCCCACAGTTTATTCGAGGCCTGATCCGTGAGCAGCAAGGAGGTCGCTTATTCGGTGACAGAGCTTTAATGAGCGACTTCTAATTCGCCACATTCCTCAGATCCGAGAAATATGACTTCATTTGGCTGTGTATGCGTTCAGGGCGCGTATAAAACTGTTCCCTTCAGCCGCGATTCCTCAGACTCTTCCCCATTCAAAAATGTCCCTACTCGTGGCCGGAAACTACGTTATCGTCAATCAGGTTCACTCCAACAATGGTGTCCCCCTTGCTGTGACTTACAACGGCGCAGACCATAATAGTGTGTCTGTCACCGAGGTCCAGGATGTCACCAATCCCTCACTCGATCAAGTGGTTCGTCTCATTCATTTGACTCCGTAATCTTTGGTTTGAGAACCTGATTGCGGGCTGCACAGTGGACTTTCAGCAACGACGGGGACACACAAACCATCTCTCCCCAGAGCAACTCCAGTGTCGAGATCACCCAGGGGCCTGGGATCCTCCAAACATTTACTGCTAGTGGCGTTACTTGGTTCATCCAGGGGACTACAACAACACCCAATGCATACACGTTGGTATCCTCTCCCTTCTGTCCCAGTTTCGTGCACTGAATGACGTGATTGGTATTCAGTGTTCAAGATGGTGCCTAAACGGTCTTTTGGAACGTCGTGACAACGGCTGATGAAGAAGTGTACGATGGAGAAGTGGTGTCGTTGAACGCCAATGGTGATCTCCCGACGGAGAACTGGCTCTTCTACTCTGTCTCATCTTGATTGGTTACGCCATAAACACACCCGGATCGTTTAGCTATCAGGTTTGAACCTGTTCAAGATGTGCGGGAGGGTTATAATAGAATGTTATCCTGATTCCGTTTCTCATGTCGTGTCGCATCTTGGTGGCAGGGCGAGCCTTGTATAGTGTCTCAAGTTGTCTGTTACTCAATTGCAGGCTCGAACACGAAACACTGCAAGGTTCGTTCATTCTACGGATGGTCGAGGACATGGTTAAATTGAAATCAACTTGTGCAATAACTGCATTCACCACATGCTGATCGACCGAAGTAAATATAAAGTCAGCATGACGTTGAATACATTGCAAGTAAAATTATAGTATGCAGAGCAGCCGACTCGAGAGCAAATTCAAAGAGCAGGCAACGACGACGAGCGTAGGTAGTAAAAAATAGATGGCAGGAGAGAGAGCCCTAATGGACATGATGCACAAGACATAGGGTCCGATGTGGCGTCGTGACAGAAGATGTAGTGGGAAGGAATTATTACCCAGTTTTGGGAGTGTCGATCTGAAAAAAAAAAGCTCGAAGTGGTTCAACATGCTCCCAGCCAGCTTCAACCACTTCTCGGAGGAGCACCACATCTCGAGAGGTCCGCACCTTCCCTCACGGCAATCTCAAGGAAAGCGTTGAATAATCTCCATCCCCGACGATATTCTCTTTGGGAATCCAACCCGCCCGAGCATTGGGTAGCTAAATCCATCATCGACTCAGTTCTCCCACTAGCAAGGGGGAAAAAAGACGGGAAGACGGGAAGACAGGAAGACAGCTCAGTTCACTTACCCTTCGCCGCCCACTTTGCCAACATCCATAGTAGAACAACATTTCACAACCGTATCAGATCAAAGCGTGGGCCAGTCGTACGGTTAAGCTTGCCACATTGGATAAATTTGAATGAATAAATGTAGAGAGGTTGCAGAAACCTGATCGAGCAGAGGTCAGTGTGACTTGTGAGAAACTTCACACCTCGGCATCCCAATGGCTGAACACTCTCGGGAGCTTTGGCCACATTTTACCGACGTGTGATATCATGTTCCATACCTCCTCTTTCGTTCCTCGGGAGCGACTTGACGCAGCACCTGGTGCGTGGACTTGGATGTCTCGGTTTCGCAGGTGATGACAACGGTGCCTTCACGGCCTCGTTCTCTCGTCCCTTCCGGTGCCGTATTCGACTAGCCATCCGCGAATCTTGGTCAGCATCCTCAGCGCGAACAGCGGGTTCTGACAGACAGCGTCTCGGGTACTTGCGCTTGCGACCGAGGTTCGGATGGGAATGTGGTTTCCAGCTGCATGGCATGGCTACTATCTAGTCGTTCTGAACGTGGTATTTCACGGGGGACTTTGGTTTCGCATTCACCGCCCGTTTGCGTTTCTTTCGACACACACGAACATGCTCAGAGGTTGAGTGTGCTTCGTGGGCCTCCTTCTTACCGCGTTCGCTCTGGTTTTTCTGGACATGCATGAATCGGACGTCACGCTTGGATGTTCTCCCGTACCGTCCATGAATCCATTGCTTCTGAAGCTGTTCGGCACGAGTCGAGATGCGATTGGCGTCATTGTACTCGGTGTGGATGGCGCCGAGCCTGCGAACCCTTGTTAGGGCTAAGCACGGGTATGGCTAGCACCGTGGGTAACGGGTGTAGGGGTACAGCGGTGTACGGGTGTGGCCACAGGTATACCTTACATAATTTGCTTCTCGCCGATGGGCGTCGGTGAATTTTACTTTTTGCTGCAGCGAAGTTCATTGATTCATGAATCCCCCTTGAAAGTTCAATCCACTTGTGACTGCCACCTGTTGCATATCATCTCCTGAAGTTGTCGAAGGCCAGCCTGCATTCCCCATAAAACCACCACTGATGCCACTGCAGCCAGCGAGATAGTATGGGTGTTATATCTATATTTCTGTCAATTACATCCTGACGAGCACACCGTGGCAGCGCGCTGAAGACACGGCAGATGATCTTGGTGACTTCTCGATGGGGCCCGCATCGTCATCAGATGAACTTCAAGAGTATCTACGACGGCCAGTTGAGAAGGTTAAAGACGCGCTGAGGTGGTGGGTCAATAATCAAGACACTTATCCGACTCTACATCATATGGCACTTGAATACCTTAGTGTACCTGGTACGTCTTGCCGTCATGACCACAATTACTAATTCTCACTTTTGACGGTGCATGGTAGCAACTTCAGATTCTGTCGAACGTGTATTCTCTCAAGGCCGACAGCTCCTTCACTATACAAGAAATTCTCTGTCTCCATCATCAACCTGAGCATTCCTGTGCTTGGGCTCGTGGATACGCTGTGATCTGATTGGTTTTGACAACCTAATGAAGATTGTGAAGTCCTTAAAGAAGAGAAAGCGGGTGGAAGCTGACACACCGCGGGTCTGTACGGGTTACATCATACCCGTACCCGTAAGGGTCTCGGTGTTTGCGGGTACGGGTACGGTGTTGGTTTTCCGACTCGCGGGTCCACCCGTGCTCAGCCCCAACCCTTGTCATGGGACACACCACAAAATCGGCATCCCTTTCCTCTTGTCCTTCGTGCGACGTATCATTCACGGGAATACTAGTCCCAGGACGTACACACCCACTCTCTCGGTCAGCCTCGCCCTCCCCATTGCCATCGGTGACACTCTGCTTCCTCTTCACGCACTGCATCGACCCCGGAAGCTTCAAGTAGGGTTCCTGCCTCGCTGGCAACGCAAGCTTGTCCAACAAATCGCTTCGGCCCATCACAGGGTGTCCATTCAGATCTACAGCCGTCGCTTCCGGTGCAGCACGTACGACGGTCGCTGCGGTGTACGCAAGCTAGAGGATGGTACAGTTCGGAACGGCGCCTTTTCCGCCGCTCCACGGGATCTGTCGGTGGGTGCGACCGACGCGCTGGAACGAGGCTTCTTGTGGCGTCGTTGTCCCTGTCCCTATCCCCATCGTGGAGCGCGCGCGAGGGGTCGTCCGTGACATCGAGTGATGTGAGCGGCGACAGAGATCCACCCGAGTTTGGCAGTGAACTCGGTGATTCGGGTCTATGCAGGAGAACGGTTTGCGTTCTACGTAAACCAATGAACGAAGTCGCACGTAGAATTAGGTCTATGCGCAACTGAGGCGTTCATCACTGAATCCAAGACAGCGTTGGATTCCAATATTGTGATGCCAAACAGAGTCCATGATTATCCATACTTTTATTCCGTTAGATTTGGAAGATAATCTTCTTTGAATATTCCAGCCTAGGACACATCACAGAAAAAAATCATGTCGGAAAATTGAATCCTTGACAGTGTTCAAGTAGATTCAGAATACAGCAAATACCGTAAGCAAGTTGTCAATAGTCTTCGTTGTCGTTTAAAGGGGCAATTCTACGCAGTTAATGTTCATCTGAGTCACGGAATGCAAGCATCTATACATATGGGAAATGGCTGGTTCATTCGCGACCGAGGATGACCATGGAGGGCAATATAACTGTATTCTAAGGGGATGCAAAATTCTATCACATTTCGCCGTAGGCTTAGAGTTCCAATATAAATATATTGTCAGGTAACAGTGATGTTGTGGGCACCACAACGTTCTCGGCTTTCGTCTTACAACAACTTGTCCTCAAGGTCCCCGCCCGCACCCGCCCGCCACCTCCTCAACACCGGCGTCTCGCGGATCTACTTAGTATATTATATAGTAAGTATTTGCGACAAAGTGGACTACGCCAAAGTCTTTATCCTGTCACTCTACTCGACGCCTCACGTCGAACTGCGAGGCTCAGTCTTATTCGCCGCGAGGTATTGGTACCCACCCGCCCGAAAAGCCTTGCGGGCTTTCGCCCAATAACTTCTCAGATGAATCTTCTGTGCACGTGTGTTAGATTCTTATTTACCTCTAAGCCTTTGACAACGCATAGAGTGGGAAACACCGGCGGCGGTGAAGCACCCACATGCCCCAAACGGGCTGTTGCCCCGGATCAGCTTGACTCAGAGATGCCGATAATGCAGCCACTTGACTTCTCACCAGCCACTTGCCCCAGCGTCAATCAGCATCAGTACAAGACATATGCCATACTAACACCAAATACAGCCCGGTACGTTCTACCACGTTTCTTGCTGTGAAGTCAGGGAACGTGGATTGGTCCGATGCCACGTTTTGACGGGCTCTCCAGCAAGCAACACATCGCGACTTTACGCTTCTTGCGAGTTCAATGCTACCGCAAAGGCTGCGCAATCCTTCTTTGGTGCTATTCGCGACTTTGCACCACGACTCTGAAGAATGCTACGACTATGTCAACATCCTTCACCCAATC
>JBBPSI010000193.1:0-45562 GCA_038093515.1 Butyriboletus loyo
GGGAGACTGTTGCAGGGCCAGGCCCACCTCTCCCACGTCCCCTAAATCCTCCGCGCCCCCGTCCACGATCGAATGGGGCAACGAACCCCCTCCCTCGCGTATTATTGAAGTCTCCTCTTGGCGGGTGAGGCAACCCACCTCGACCATACGATCCACGACCACGTACAGGCGGATTGTGGTGTCGGTAAGTTGCGTCAGCAACCTCTCCATCTTGGTTGTGAATGCCCGAACCCGATGCATCACGTTGACTATGGTCAGGAGAGGTCCGACTTAGAACTCCTGTTGCGCTTTGACCGTTCGATAGTCCTCTTTCTCGTCCGTGGGTGGAGTCTCCTCGATTTCCGTGTCCACTAGATATGTGGTTCGACACCGGTGCTGCTGACGAGCCTGTGGGTGCCGATGTACCCCCAACTGTTGCGTATGATCCCTTTGGTTGGGATCCGTTTGCGAAACCAGTGCCGCGTCCTCGGTTGGGGTTCGCCATAATAGCGACAGGTGCGGATGTATGCCTACGTCCGTAGTGAGCATTGTGATCTACATTATAGGACTGGAATCGGTGTGTACATGCCTTTGGGGGGCCGGTCGAAACCCGGCAACAGCTAGATGGCCGGGAGGCGGCCGGATAGCAGGGTATGGCCCAGCACGAGGTTTGAAGGGCACGCTCGGGCGCGGTGGGGGTGCCGACTTAGGGTGCGTTGAAGCTATGAACTGTGGATTACTCAAGTTCAAACACGAATTGAACAGCACTGTCGATCCGCGGTACTGAGAACACCTAGAAAAGTGTTGAGTAACCACGGACAAGATTTGGCAATAATTACTCAAGTACCTGTCGCCGAGGGTGACTCCCGCCATGAAAGGGACATCCCAGATAACGTCCATTGATTTTGAGCTGAGTCCGATGACGACGCCTTTCACGGACAACGGTACACCTCCAGAGTCCTGCACCATTGTCACGCGGTCACCTAGTGTAAAGTGTTGATTCTGTAGCCTGTAGATGGCATGCGCCGGTTTGAGGACAGCATGTCGTGGGATGTTCTTGACCATCGCTTTTTTGATTGCTGTTGTTGATCTGTTCTTGTTGATGGTGTCTGCGTACGCTTCAATTTCTCCCACAGTTTCTTTCGCGAGTTGATCAGAAAAGAGAGAAACAGGCTCAAATTCGCGGACCCCTTTTGATTTAAGCCAGTCTTTGACCTCCTTGACGTGAGCGTCCGCGTTTTCGACGAAAATGTCAGATGTGCGAGCCATGTCTGAAGGACAACTTAGTCCGTATACAACGAGGGAAGATGAAAAAAAAAATTACCATCTCCGTTTTGATCAAGCACTCGGAATACTTCAGGGAACTTCTCCTGAGAGCATACGATGTAAGCAAAGCAAATTGAATCTTGAAATGAGAGATTTCACCTTGTACTCCCGTATTAAATCAATTGTTCTTTCACTGAACTCCCAATGTCGTCCCTCCTTCCGAGAATAGTCAATTACCTTCAAGCTCTTCGCCTCAAACTTGAGACTGAGGCCCAAGTTGATCTTCAAAGTGTCGGAAGTTAATACCATGAAACTAGACGTAATCTTGGAAAGCGCTCGGCCGGAAATGTGGAGCATGTTGGCAGCTTTAAAAGAAGGATAGTACTGCTGAGACACGCGATTCTGTACAATCGTTTTGAACTTGTCGTTCTCCGTTTTATCCGAGGGGAAGAACTATTTGCGACCCGTTAAGTCAAAAGAACTGAGCAATGATGCATTGTCGCGTACAGCAAGGACGACGGACAGAGCCTCGTTGGTAGTGCTTGCCACTTGGGCTGCGACACCATATGCATGTTCCCCAAGGAAGAAAATCTTGCAGCCGTCTGGAAACTCCTCGGACAAAGGTGGCGGTTCCCTCTCGAGGAAACGCGGATCTTCGGAAGCCACCTGGGAGATCACCATTTGAACCGCCTGCTCAAGCTCCTTGTCGGGTCCTTCATAATCCTTGACAAAAGCTCCTGTCTCTAGACGTTTCATGCCTGTTGCGCCAGTGAGTGCTGTAGTCTCGCTAGACAAGACGCTTACCTTTCAAGGGTTGTACATGAACGAGCACGTCTACATCGCCAGTAATGACTCCACACTTCTTCGAATACATCTGCTCGATCCGCTCCGCCTTCATCTTCCAGTGACTAAGACCTTGCGGTGCATGTGGGTTGGCGACGATCTTCGGCGCACTCCCTGGTATGACCACTACCTCCTCGTATTTGAACAACGAATCCGAAACAGCGACAACGCGTCCTTCCTGCAGGAAAGGCCACCCGACAAAGGTACGTTTTCCTGACATTTCCTTGGCAATTTCCTCCGTCTTGCGGTTCTCGTGCGGGTTCTCGATACGCACCAGCATCGATTTATTACGGCTCTCCGATCCATGAACATTCACGCCATGGAATCCTAACGAAGCGATGTGTGGTAGTGTGTCAAGGGATGGGAATCCAGCAAGCGCTTCTGCACCGAGAAAAACACCGTCGCATAAACCGGGGATGAGATGAAGGCCATCCAGGGTAGGAAGATCGAACGCCTCCATCACAGAAGTACAGCGATGTATAGGGGGGAAGAAGTTTGGCAGAGAGGACGGGTATACGGTCGGCTCTCCAGTACTAAACGAAAATTTGGTGCTGGTTCCGAAGGTATTGCGCCGTTTTTCCTCGGCGCTCAGGCGATGTTCGCGCGCTAGAAAGGGCAATAGTAAAGACGAATGTGCGTAGGTGAAGAGAGAAAAGCACACACATAACATGGCTCTGAGCAGCCTATTTTCATCAATAAATGGGATTTTAACGATTGCTTCCCACTCTTGCTTCTTCCCGTTCAGATCTTGCTCAAAATCCAAGGGATAAAAGTCCAGAATGGGAGAGCTCGGATCAAACATTAAATCCTAAGGTATTGTTGTGAGAATGGTCACCACTGCGGGCGAGACGCGGATCACCTGATACGCGAACGGTATGAGGTCCTTGCTTGCCGAGGGCAAGACACCCATCAACTGCTCAAATGGTCGGAAGGGTTTCCCAAGGTCGAATTCGAACACCATGTCTTCCAAACCTACCAGGTCTTTGAAACAAGTGAGTTATCGTACTGGCGGAAGTCGATAGCGGACATACCTGAAATACGAGGCGCATAATGGTAGTTGTAGAACCAGCCCCAAGAAGCAACGCCACTATAGTAATAATGCATCACCCATTGCAAGCCTTCAGCATATCTGAACATCAAGGCTCTCATTTGTTCTGGATTGTCATACGATATCCCCAGCTTCCCCTATTCACAGAGCGGTGGTAAGTTCAAACAGTTAACGAGCGAGCCGCCGCAACTCACCATGTAATGACCGCGCTTCCACTCGTCCATCTTGTCATTGACGGATTTCTCGTGTCGCGCATCAAATCCCCCACCTTCGTCATCATCCTTGACGGGGGCTTTCTCGTACTTCTTCAACACACGATCGACAGCTAACAAGCTCTCCTCATCTCCCTCATCTGAAACATCTTCCCATTGTTCATCGTCTCCGCCTCCGTTGGGTTCAGACCCAGGCTCAGGTATGTGTTCCTCCACCGAACCTGGAAGATGCCAGGTGACAAGATTCTGGTCCTCCTCGTCATATTCATCCCAAGTAACGGACAGATGCAAGTCGGTGCTAAGAGTCGAGATAAAATTGCGATCTCGGGAAGGAAAAGTGTTCGGCATGGTGAGCGATGTATCGATGCTCGGCCGTTTCCCTAGGTTGTCCGTCACAAACCTCTTCACCTTGTCAAATATTTCTCGCTGTGCTCGTGTCAAAACTGATAGAAAAGATGACTGTCATTAGTGCCCCGAATGGAGCAAGCATGGAAAGGCAACAAACCAAGGCCGGTGCGTCTGCGCGGCATCTCTATCTCGTGTCCATGTTTTCTCTGCTTCCCTTTGAACCAGCTGGCGTCGGCGTATTCTTTCTCGAAAATCTCACGCTCCCAGATCCTCATTTTGTCAAGCACCACCTGAAGACGTTTCATGTTGATTGTACCGCCCTCATTGATATAGCCATCTGAGATATATGATATAAGCAAAGATGATATGGAAAGAAGGATGCAAGCCCACCGAGTGAAGGTAGAACCCTCTTATACACCTCAAATAGTCTCTCCAGGCCATTCTCGTGGATATGTAGATCGGGAAGGTTGGGTAAGAAATCGTTCCCGACGAATACGGCGAGAAGTATGAAGTCGTCTATAATACGCTCTAGACTATAGTCGAATGGCAGGACGGGTTCGATCTCGCGGAATTCTAGGTTCAGGTATTCGCGCATCAAGCAAAGGTGTAGCAGGTAGAAGTTTTGTGACTCTAAGCTGTGTATGTCGTGAGAAGAGATTCACAGAAATTAAAGCTCGACATACTTTCCACTCCCCTTTCTTTTCGCAGGCCCAAACTTGACTTCTTCGCGAAGGAGGCAAAAGTGCGGATCGTGACTAAGCAAACCCAGCATGATAAGGTCGGCGTCAAGACCATACAAACAATGTCGGATGTTTGGATTGTAGTCCGGTTGTGCGCGCGATAGCCGAATATACTCCATAATCTTGTGCTCTCCTTCCCCAGGGACTTCGTGTCCTGAAAGCACAACCTCGATATCCCTCCAATTTGCATCTTCGGTTATCTTCTTGTTTATGAAGTATCTCAGTTGCTCCGACAGCTTCGTCATAAAGACGGTTCCTGAGAAATATTGTGAGGAATTGAGACATAACAACATGTGTCACGCACCTGGTGTGATACAATTACTGTCAAACGCTTTCTCAGCAGGAAGCTTCTCTCCCTTTGCCTCCGCTTTCTCGCGAACTTCTTTTGCTTCTTTCGCAGTACGGAAACGACGACTACGTTGTTGATTCATCTTGGCTCGCGGGGCAACACCATCCACAGCCATGAAAAAGAGTTTCTTTGGCTGAATCTTTCCAAATAGGAGGTCCACGTATGCAAATATGGCTGTGAATATCTGTTGCTCGGACAGTCGAAAATGCGCATCCTCGTCATTGGGATGCGAGCCTGTGGACGGACATCAAGATGGTGGAATGTTAACTGAATGCAGGAATCGTACAGTTGTGTATGATTCCATTGAAGTCAAGGTACAAGTTATCTGGGGAACAAGTTAGCAAGACATAGAGCTCTGTAGCTACTCAAATTCCATTACCGAATTCTGGAATCTTGTTCTCCTGAATGAGTTGAGATGTTAATGGGTACCGCTCACTGTGCGTTCCTTCAGACCATACAATTCACGTTTCGCAAAAAAAAACAATGGCAACTCACGAAATATAGCGGAAGAACTAGAAAGCATACTACGATTATTGCTCCATGTCAACAAGTCTGCACCGTTACGTACCTTCGGAATACCTTGTAGAGAATTGAACATAAGAATTAAATGCCTGATAGACGTGAACTCACCCATAATACACGAAAAGATCAAAGGTAGAGATACAGACAATAGCAAAATGATGAGTGCTGGGAGCTGAGACCGACCAGCACGTGGCAACCTGGCTTGGGGGGGACACACAGCCACACGTTCACGCAATCGAATTTAGTAATCAAAATCTTCAGCTCGAATACCTCGACGTAGAGTCGCTGGACACACACACAGTGTGTCAACACAGCTCAGAGACACTCGAATCATCGCACAAGTCGTCGTGCTGTATCTTGTGTGTCCGATCATCCATTTTCTTTCTCATTTTGTCGCATAGGGATGCCCGTGGCCTATATTACAGCCCGACCCAAGGCGTCAGGTTGTATTTTACCCCCGAAATCCAGAGCTCTTTGTTCTGCATACGCTCTTATGAGCCAGTCCTTCCAAGCGTACTTCAAGCCCTTGCATATCCACAGAGCGAACCCTCATATTTGACGTTGCGCCAGCGCGTTCTTCTCGCCAGCCATATGCTGCATGCGGACGGTGTCACGACAGAAAACACCAAGTTAGAGCCTCGTACGTGCGACGTACGTCCCAAGACAGACACCCGCGGTGTACCGCGTTGTGTCATGGATACTCGTCGGGTTGTGGGGTTTCG
The DNA here is from genome assembly GCA_038093515.1 of Butyriboletus loyo. Classification (NCBI taxonomy): domain Eukaryota; kingdom Fungi; phylum Basidiomycota; class Agaricomycetes; order Boletales; family Boletaceae; genus Butyriboletus; species Butyriboletus loyo. The sequence continues at coordinate 6,030 of JBBPSI010000193.1, forward strand.
GCTTCGTGGACGCACCCCTGGGTGCACCGATTCCTCATATCATGGTTGCATCGCAAAACGTCACAGCCTCAATGGTGTCATTCGCCCGCGCACAGAGAGGGCCATCATGTCGAGTGCGTACGTTTGCACCATCAAAGAATACCCAGACAAAATCAGGTACCTCCGATCTTGCTTGTTCGGCATGGCCTGTGCCTCGAAGACGCCGAGTACGGTGAAATCACGGTCAGTAGGAGCAGAACCCGATGAGTTTCCAGAATCTACAAGGATGCAGCTCGTGGTACTTGACAAGATTAGGGACGTCAGGTTGTGAACCAAATTGTTGTACGAGGGGCTCTTCTCAGAGGGTCTGGATGGCCGCTGATCGGTAAGACGATTCCCTTTTATTCGTTGATTAGTTTGATTTATATTGGTAGTGTCCCGGTTTGACCTACTGTGATCACCCTACTCCTGTGTGCTATCTCGTACATCCAGACGGAAGTCGTTCGGCGATCAGTCGCTCCGGGAGTACAGAATATAGATACCCAGCCTCATCCCTATCACTCGGATCGCCCCTCGATCTCGTGGTCGTTACACACGGGGATCCTTGGAAATGGCTACCTTGCACGCGCTTGGAATTATAACAGAGTACCCTGATGGATTCCAACTCACAAAACGAGCCATCAACCAGTCCCTCAGGCGTATCTTACTCACAAGAGTGCGTACATTCAAATGGATGCAAACTTTCCTGTTGATCTAGACTGGGCATACATCAGGCAATATGTACGTTCGAGATTGATGTACAATCGTCAGGGGTATCATCGAATGCAGTGCTTGACATTCAGCATGCCGTGGATCTCGCAGGGTACAGAACTAGATCTGTTTGGCCCATTCCGAGTATTTTCCCGCGCCCGAATAGAACGCGCTTGTGGGAAGTGGATCTGGTGTGAGTTCAAGGACCAGTTTGGAGGCAATCGGGAACAAGCGTTGATTGGATGCTCGGTTCTATACTCGTTTGTGTGACCCGCTTCGTACCAGTTTGATAATACTTGTGGACGTGAAAGAAACGCACTGCGCTGCATGAGCTTGTGCGATTCGAGTGACTACCAAGATCGCCTGGCCACCTTCGTTGGCACATTCAAGACCCCCCACCCTGATTCGCAATCAACGTAAAATCTGCATTGACCAAGACCTAAGGTGTAAATGGTCGAAGAGATGATCCAAGGGGTTCGTCGAAACATGGATGAAAATCATCAAAAAGTGTGGTTCAGCCCAGGATCGAACTGGGAACCTTCTGTGTGTGAGACAGAAATCATAACCATTAGACCACTGAACCGATATGATGGTGATGCATTGATGGCCCTTGATCATTGCAGCTGGACCCGGAAATGACCAAGACACCGTCATATCTGCAAACATCAATAGGAACTCTATCGTGCTTCATTTCTTCCCTCTCTCCGGACCAAAGAAGTTTAACAGTCCCCCACGCTTGGGAGCCCCTCCTCTGGGCTTTGGAGCGGATTTTACTTTGGACTTCCCAATACTCTCTTCCTTAACCACCACCTTTGGTTTCGCCTCCTCGACCTTGGGTTCTGAGATTTTCTTCGTTTCCCTTCTCTTGCCCTTCGACTTTGACTTTGACTCCGTTTCCTCTTCTTCCTCGACAGACTCGTACGACGAATAGTCTTCCGTCTCTACAATACAATGTCAAGCAACAGTTTCGTGAGGCATCGCGGGACGACGTACGAATATACCCCTTAGCATCCGTTGTCGTCTGGCTTTTGATGACGCGTCGTTTCTTCAGTCCGTTACGGCCAACGGGAACGACCTTGCGCGGTTTCCTCCTTTTCGGTACTACCGGTGCACAATCAGATTCATCGTCTTCGCTAGTTGCAGGTGGCACTGTTGCTTCTTTCTCAGGTTCGTTCCCTTCTTCTTCCGACTCTTCCGACTCCTCACGCTGAGGATAGACCTTATTAACTTTAGACACGCAATCGACTTGCTCTACGCACTTGATCAACCACGATTCGATAACGTTAAGTGGAAGAAACAAACCATCGTCAATATCCATCATGGCCCGCAGGCTGATCTCGGAATCCGATGTCACGGTACTCTTTCTTTTGAGGCGTCGCTGGCCTGGCATGCGAACTTCGCCATTGTCATCCTCATCTGAATATACCACGCCTTTCTTCACAGATGATCCGGCACTTGGTTTGGCATTCACTGAGGACGGCTCAGACGCGGACTCCAGATCGGTGTCTGCGTGGGGTTTTCTCTTTATCCCTCGCTGAATATAGCTTAGTCGGATCCTTTACAGAAGTGAGTGTAAGGGCTACCTTCTGGGTATCACCGCCGGCGACGCTGCTAAATTCGGATTTGGAAACCAACGGTTTCGTCGATTCCAGCCCTGGTTTTTTGCCCGCCGAGGATTCCTTGATTGTGACAGCCGAATCGGGCTCTAGCTTAGGCTTCCTTTCGTCTCTCGCCTTCTCCGCGACTGGCTCTTTTTCTTTGGTCTTTGCCTTACTCCAGTCTAGTTTGCCTGAGGGCTTCAGCCTGTCTTTAGATTCAGTTTTAGGCAGCATCGTCATTGTGGAAACCCGTTCTTTCGTTTCCAAGTGGGGAGCCTTGCCCTTCGTCATCTGTTGTTCTGGCCTTGTAGGAGCCACAGGTCTCGGTGCCGCCTTGGCAGGCACATCCAATGTTGTTTTGGATGATGATGCTGCACTCTGATGAACAACACCGGCTCTGAGCTACAAAGAAGTCAATGACAAAAAAAATACCAGGAGGGCACCAACCAACCTTTACATGAGACCCCGTGATCTTCCCAGAAACAGAGAAAGATGCTATTCCGCCTTTGGCGTCCGCTTTGTGAACTTTGAAACTTGGAGTACAGACGAGTCCCGCATCCTGAGCTTCTCGGTCAACCAATCAAAAATGGGTCGACAATGCGTACGCACGCACCCGCAATCGCGACGGAGATAGACAGTATATATGCACAGAATATATGCGAGAAAACTGTGACATGGCCTCTAGACAGAGAGTCAGAATGAGTGTGAATCGATCTGTATGGACGAGATACGCACCATCGAGCGCACGCGCGTCCACAAGCAGCACCTTGTTCTGGTGTACCACATCCATCTCCTCCTGATCCTCCTCAAACTCCAGGTCCACATCCATGGTAGAATCAGATGGTTGCGTTTCCGAGCGTGGGGTGACCGTCAACGCGGGTACCTCTCCAGAGACGAGGTACGTAGGTACAGCTGGCGCATCCGTGTCACGTACGGCGTCATAGTAGCATTGTAACTGGCTTTTTCAGACAGGATCAACGAGGGAACGAGAACGCAAAGTCCTTTGGAGAGAACACTCACTTCTTCGCATCGTTGACGTGTATCCCGAGCTCGCGGCTGAGTGACCTGAAGGTGACCTGGAGAAGTGGCGTAGGTGTGAAGATGCCACACCGTGTTATGAGAGGGAGAGGAGCGTACGATGCTGCGCTTGACGAAGAGCTCTTTGTCGAGGAAGTCCCTGGCATTTTTCGTCATCATCATGGACAAGACGAAGCGACCGTGTCTCAGTCTGTGCCCGACGCGTTTGTGACGCGAGTACCATCCAGGAAATTGACATCACGCAATATTCCCACTTCAGGCCGGATATATGCACTACATTCCGAATTATTTCATGACAGGCCAAAAGGATTCTGACAATAAAACCGAGCTTGCCACAACTAATCCCATCTGCACACAGAACAAATCAACCCCATATGAAAGGGAGACTAAAGAGGCCAAGGCAAAACTGAGCAACTGGCATATGCATGCCACCGCTTGTCACTTCCATATGCTTTAGCTTGCACTGTCTTTTTTTGTGGTGAAGCTGCCCATGGGTGGAGCAAGACAAGTGGAGACCAAATCTCTTTTCTCCTCACAAAATAAAACAACACAGTAGAAACGAATGGCTCAAGAAACCCCGATAACGTCACCCGGAGTGGTAGTACCAAGCACTTTTCCCGGCGTGGCCCGTGCAGAAAGTGTATCCAGAAAATATATCCAGCGTTCATCAACAGTCTTCACCATATCGAGCTCACCCAGCTGCGCACGAGTTGGACGATGTGCATGGAGGACGATCAGATACTCGGACATGTCATCCTCTTGTTTGATCTCCAGTGTATTGTTTCCCAGCTTCATCCGTGATGATATGTCGACGCATTGATCGGGGGTCAGCTACAATGAATGGAAGTGTGTTGTAGGATCAGTGTGAAAACAATCTAGAATACGCACAAAGAGCGGGGGGGAAAGTGTGATAATGGAGTGCCTCTCCTTGTCATTGACATGAAGCGACAACCGTTTTGAATATGGCCAAGAGCATGATAATCGTGATGTCAACTCTTCAAGGTCGTGTTCGCCACTCTCCGACTTGATCCTGTCAAAGAATTCCGGGAGGTGATAGCATGCTAGCGAGATGCAGACTCCCTGGAACGCTTCGCTGTGTGAGACATTATGTCAAATTCGCTCAACGCCCGGATAACTTGCACGTACGATGGGTGAAATGACCTATTTACCCACTTTGATATCTTGGATAAAACACTTTCATTCAAGCTGATATCGATCACATGGGTATGGGTGAATGGCTTCCCCTGCGTGCTGTGAATAACGGACATCTCGTCATCAAATCGCCGTTGGCACGCGTCCATTCCCGAATGTTTGGGGTGGCCGGGCGATACTTGTGAGATTTTGAACTTTAGGTTTAGAGCTGGTTCCAAGGCGTTCACGAGAGGTGGGAGGATTGGACTCCGGAGTTGCAGCAGTGGAGATTGCGGTGGAGTTGGTTCTAATTTGCTACAGGGTTCTGACGAGGGATTCTCGGAATCTAAATCCGAAGCGGATATATCCATTGATTGCGTCCTATCCGAGGTAATTTCGGGAAGCGATGCCGACGAACGAGCGGATATACGAGATTCACCGTTGAGAAAGGGGGCTTCAGCCGAGGGGGATTGATGGTCTGTCCGACATAATTCCGGTGTAGCGGAGGGTTCATTCGATGACGTAGGAACTAGTTGTAGCTCTGGCGATGATAACTCCTCGTTCCGCGAAACTTCCTGTACGTCACGAGCTTCTGGTATTGCCGCGAAACAAGCATTAGAGTCTATTATCTCTAGGGATGGATTCCGTTCATCAACGTCCATCTGGACGGAAACATCTTCAGGATTTTCATAAGATCCGGCCTTCTCGGCCGATACACAAGGAGGTGAAGCAGAGGCAGATACACTCGATTCCACTTCCTGGGCAACATTGAGGGAGATCCGACGGGGCAAGCGGCGGGATGGCACCATACGAGCAGTCTTCTTCTTCGGAGACGGTGACTGTCCGGGAATATGGGTTATGTCAGACACCAGCACTAGCGAAGACTCATTGGCCTTGGACGAGGATGTGCTAGGGTCCTGATTCACTACAACGATACCCTGATTGGATTTAAACCAATCAAGATCACGAGCTATGAGTTCTTCTGAAAGCTCGGCTCTCCGTCCACGTTTGGGCTGAGGTTTGGAGGGTATTGTTGAGGAGGTGTTTTCAGCGAGATCATGTGAGGAATTTATGACACCGGAGGCGAGGGATGGAATTGCTCCGATTTGGTCCTGCGACGCTACCTCAGAAGGATTACGCGCTTGAGGGGTATCGTCATGAACAAACTCGTCAGGAATCGCTTTCACAGCGCTCGATACTGGAGGGGAAGGTTGATTCTGCCATGTTGATCTTTGAGGGCCGTGTACGGGGGACATTGTGGGTTGCGGATGAACTGGGGAAGTAAGCGTGGGTGATGAAGCGCTAGTTTTATTTGAAAGTTCATGCACAGACGCCATTGTATAAATCTGGTTGATTGAGAATTGCCAAAGAAGGACCTACTTGGCGGTAACAGATTCGTGAGGCGGCCCATCGCCGTGAGTGGTACTTGTAGACGTTTCGGAAAGGGATAGATTTGTGTCGAGAATTATGCGTTGCAGTCTCGCTATAGAGGGGTGATCGAACGGAGATAAACCCAGCCGGAAAACACTAACACTGGAGTTCATTCTCTGGGAACAGGTGCTTGAATGGGATCATTGCTTGAACAAGTTGTCGCAGATGTTCTGCAAGCTCCGCAATAGCGGAGTGATACCTGAATGTATTCATGAAAGTCCAAAGTGCAATCTGGAAACCAAAAGGGAGAAAAGATGTCCGTTGACGATCAGCCTCTCGAGGCGAAGGACAGTGCCCCACCTCAAGAAGCTCGACGATCTATTGCATTAGTAGGCGATCAGCAAGACGTGTTTGGTTGTGAAGCGCCCCTTACCTTGGGACGAGCAGCTGCATAATACGCCTTCTCTGAACCTAACCAGACAGTGAGTTTTTGGACGGTGTGAACATAGTCCTTGCTATCTCCTGATGCAAGCTTCCTGGCGAAAACGGGGAAGATCTTTTCATTTGAGCTGATTGCGGCACTGTGGGCTGATTTCATGGCCTCGAAGTCAGAATTGGAACTCGGAGAAGGAAACACTTTGGAGAGAACAATCAGATGAATTACGAAGATTCTTCTGTCAACAACACTTGCCACCTTGGACAGCATGCTCAGGCCCCATGTTGGTTTTGAGGTAATTGAATGAAAGTTTGGCATCACGTGAGAGTATCGTGGACCCTTATTGCAGCTTGCGGATGGTTGATACTGGGTACGCGCTTGTTCGGTGATACCATCGAACGTTTCATACGCGATTTCTTTTCTTTTTTTAGACAAGCGTGAATATTATTATGCAGCGACTGCCTAGACTAGTCCTACATAATATGCTAAGGCGGTTATGAATCATAACCGGTCCGAGGAAAAATGCTCTTACACACATCCTGCAGGGAGCAGGGGGGTGTGGGGCTCTGTGAGCTGTCAGGTGGCCTTGGTGTCGTCAGAGGGCCTGGGCAGCGTGATACCCACTAAAACCTCAAAATTGGTCACCCAGTTGGGGGGAAGGTGTGATTGATTTGCTAGGAGTGGTTGCCAGGTGTGGTATACCTTTTGTTTAAGGTTGGGTCTATTTGGGGCTTTTGCGTGTCGCTGGTCTATGGATAGTCGTGTGTTGATGCAGTTAAGCCAGCAGGATTCGATGTTATGAGATGTGTGGGAGAGGTTGCAGATGACACGTTCACAGCACAGTGCCCATATTAAGTGTGCTGATTTGGATAAGAGGATATGTTGAAGGTGGGCTTGAGCCTGGTGGCGTAGGTTGGTGAGAGGGGAGGTGTTTTGTGGTTGTGGGTAGGCGATGGATCCACAGCCAAGGAGGAGACCTATGGACGGGGTTTTCATTCATCGAAGCTTTGAGGTCATATTCGTTGCACCAGATTCCAGATGGTTGTGGATTCGGGGCTCTGGCAGTGGATTAGGATGTGATCGAGTGATTCAATCAGGGTGTTGCATAGGGAGCATTCGGCGCAGGGTTGGTAGTTAGGGATATGTGTCCAAAAGTCTCCTATTTGAAGGGAATTATTCATCGCCCTATATAGGAAGGATTGGATGGGCCTACGTATATCTGGGTGGCGGATGTTATTCCATATTGCAGCGTTGGTTTCAAGGTGGGACGTATGTTCCTGGACAGTGAGGCGCGTTAGTTCGATGTTGTGGGCAACGGTGGTCTTTAGCAGGGTTTTTTGGGGCAGAGTTTCGGAATTGGTAAAGTCCGAGCAGGCACACTGAGGGCAACGAAGGATGCAAGGGTAAACCTATCAGTGGAAAGACTCACTGATAATACGAGAGTGAGAGTATCGCAAACAGAGTATAAGGAGCAAGGCTCAACTTAGAGATATCGCAGTAGTGATGATAGAACTGAAAGATCTAGAGAAAAGCGACAAGCCATAAGGGCTGTCTTATATACAGTACATGAGTGTTTGTACTTATGTTCTGTATAGTACCTTTATAAGGTATAGTATGAAATACATGACGATATGATAGAGATAAGAGATAAGACTAAACATATCGTCCAATAGCATAATAAGAGCTATTTGTAATGTGATAAGCGTGACTAGGTCTAGACAATGATGTCATATAGACCAGTCTAGAAACATAGTGGCTATAAGTGAAATATAGAAATATAACACTACCGTTTCAATACAGAGTGATGTGACAGTATGCAATTGCCTGTGTGATTGTACTTAGTTTCGCTCCTGAGAGGGTGAAACTGGGGGGGACTTCAGTATCTACATCGTCTGGGGCCTGTTTTAGCAGGCTTTCTGTTACGCTGGGTGCTAACAACTAGAACAGCGAGGCGGCACTCTGGAGTAGCCACAGGACTTGTGAAGTGTTTCTGAGCTGGGTCTCAGACTATGTCTTAGTGCGCACACTAAGAGTCTGGAAGGAAACTAATTGCTAGCAGGTATCTGCATAGAACTAGATAGAGTACATGGGTGTAAAGACTGAGTCTTTATACTACTGGGGGTCTGTGCACAGACCATGTTCCCAATCGGGTTGCGAGAGCGAAACTACAAATGAGGAAGGAGTACTCTAGAAGATTCTGGAGTATGAAAGAAAGTGCGTCCGTGTGTGGGAAGTGGTGACTAAGCTAGAATGGTTCATACCGTTCAAAAGGAACTAGCGAAAGGCTAGGTGAATGAAGTAGTCCAAGTGGTAGTGGATGTGTTACGCTGATAGTGCACAATAACTAGCAGCGAGCACTTGACTAGGGGCTCGAGCCTAATGAGGAAATGGCCGACTCGCGTAGACGACGCTATCGGGCTTCTGCAGAGCAAGTGTCGGCGAGATGTCGTAAGGTGGCGACCAGACGAGATCGAGCTGAAGCTTATCGGCTCTATCGGCAGATGGGGTATACTGCTAGATTACTATGCACTTGGTAGATGCGTAGAATTAGCTAAAGAACTCGTACTAGTCTAAGTGCGAGTATATATACTAATGTCTATCGTGCACAGACCGAGCTGTGCGTGGCAGCGAAGGGTAAAGGGCTATGAGTCTGTCCGAGTCATAGCGGCGAAAGAAGGAGCGGCAAAGTGCCGGTAACGAGGGAGCGAAGCTCCGAGGAAGATGGCGACATCGTCAGCAAATAAGAAGAGCTGAAGGCGAAGTGACGATGTCCATGAGGCGAGCCCCACAGGGCGAAGGGTGCGCGAACGGCGGAGCCCTTGGATACGGGTCTCGACGCGAAGGTACTGACACGTCGTAATCTAATCACGTGCTAGTCACGTGATGTAAGAAATGTCATTGGTCAAATAAAGGAGGACGCGACAGCTCAGCTGTGGGTCCGGCCCGACGGGGCGACGAGACAGGGGCTATCTCAGTGTAGCGTCACTGAGACTTGCAGGAGCAACCGGGGAAGTGGATAACGTCCACTAGGCGACTAAGGAGCGGGCGATGGGCGGCATCGCAAGACGGCGGGGGTGGCGGGGACGCGTGAGCGTGGGAAAACGAGTGGCAGGGTACGCTTAGGGGTAAAACTGTAACAGGATGGAAGTATACCACTACCGTAACACTTTCAGAGGTGAGGTGATCAGCTTCCTCGTTTCCTTTATTTCCTGAGTGGCCTTTTACCCATTTAAAGTATGTGGGGGCTGCTCTTCGACGGAGGTGGTAGGCAGCGGCTTGGAACCAGTTTTTGTTGGCATGGGAGATCCATCCTTGATCTTCCCATTTCTTTAGGTTCTTTGTTAGGCCTTCTAAGGTGTAGTGTGAGTCAGTTATGCATATTAGGGGTGTTAGTGGGTCTGCTAATTGTAGGGCAGCGAGGATGGCCACTATCTCACCCGTTTGGTTTGATTGTTGTGTTCTGGGGACTCGAATTGCGTGGTTCAGGGGGTGTTGGTCACCAAACCAGACTCCTCCTCCACAGATTGCGTTATGTTTGCCATTATTGATGCATGATCCATCGGTGTAGATGGTGGTAGGGGCAGTTGGGAGACCGCCTATTCAGGGTTGTTGAAGGTGGTAGGTGGGTTCCTCGGCGATTTCCATGGGGTTCGCAAAGATTCTAAAGCATTCACTGAGGTGGTGTTTAGATGTGACCGATGGGTTAAATATTATCTCCTCACCTTTGTCGATGGCGGCTTTCGTGTTCTTTTCTAGTCTTCGGTGGGTGAGTGTGAGGTGGTCTTTGATGGGTTTCGTGAATGGGTCAAATTTGGGGAGCAGGCTGCCAGTGATTTCTCATGCTTGGGCAGTGCAAATGTGGGTTTTTTTGCAGCCTCTTCTTCTGTCTCTACAACAGTGCTTACAAGAGCAGTCAGGGTATGGGCAGTGGTTTGAGTTATGGTCAGTTAGATGTTTTGCTGATTTCAACATATCATGTGTGGTGCGTACCTCATGGTTTTCTTTTAGGCAGTCAGCCTTTTTGCTTGCCTATAGTTTTGGCGGCACTCCGATATGGTACCAGGCAGGGAGTTGTTTTTTTAGTTGACGTGAGAGTGTTACAGTTTTACCCCTAAGCATACCCCGCCACTCGTTTTCCCATGCTCACGCGTTCCCGCTGCCCCCGCCACCTTGCGAGGCTGCCCCTTGCCCGCTCCCCCAGTCACCCAAGTGGACGTTATCCACTTCCCAGTCCTTCCGCGAGTCTCAGTGTCACTACACCGAGATAGCCCCTGTCTCGTCGCCCCGTCGGGCCGGACCCACAGCTGAGCTGTCGCGTCCTCTTGTTCTTTAACCAATGACATTTGTTACATCACGTGACTAGCACGTGATTAGATTACGACGCGTCTTTACCTTCGCGTCGAGACCCATATCCAAGGGCTCCGCTGTTTGCATCCCCTTTGCCCTGTGGGCCACACCTCGTGGACATCGTCACTTCACATTCTGCTCTTCTCATTCGCTGACGATGTCGCCACTTTACTCGGAGCTTCGCTCCCTCGTTACCGGCACTTTGCCGCTTCCCACTTTGCCGTTATGACTCGCATCGACTCATAACCCTTTGCCCTCGCTGCCACGCACAGCTCGGTCTGTGCACACTATCTATTTAGTATATATACCAGTGTACTTAGCATAGTATGGCTTCCCTAGCTAATTCTATGCATCTACCAAGTGCATAGTAATCTAGCAGTATACCCCATCTGCCGATTGAGCCGATAAGTCTCTACTCAATCTCGACTGGTCGCCACCACTCGACATCTCGAAGACACTTGCTCAGCAGAAGCCCGATAGCGTCGTCTATGTGAGTCGGCCAGTTTCCTCATTAGGCTCAAGCCCCTATAAGTGCTCGCTTGCTAGTTATTGTGCACTACCAGCGTAACAGAGAGCTTGATTGGAGTAAGGTAGAGGTTTATTTTTTTTGCCATCGTGAAGAGTTTGACTGTCCTTGTTGGGAATTGTTTTCAATTGGGGTTGCAGGATTGGGTTGAGATTCGTGCTGAGGTGAGGAAGATGTTGATGTCTTGGGTACATTGTAGAAGCTTCTCCACCTGGGTGTAATTACATCTTGAAATGCCCACCACTACATGTACCTTGTCCTGCATGTACCATGCAATGCACGCGTGATCCTCCACTACCTCCGCCACCCTATGGATGATCAACCTGCCTGAAAATGCAACCACAGTCCCAGGTGGATACCATAATCTCAGCTTCTGCCTTGGAAAGGTGAGGTCAAGGCCACTGTAATTCCCAACTGTGAGAAGTTGATCAAACCATTGCAGAAGTCCATTTTTGTCCAGATGGCAGGGGCTGGACCTGTTAACCATGGCGGAAAGGCTATTGAATACAGATGGCCAGAGTTCCAGCACCCCCTGCATGTCGTTGAGGTCCTCCGCCAATGAGATGCCCCAGAGTCGGATCATTGCCTCCCATGCTAAGTCATACATCTTGGGATGCATGATGCTCATGGCGGCGGACATTACTGCCTGCGTGTCCATCCATCATGTTTGCAAGCCATATCCTCCCCTCATTGTTATTCCGCCCACCCTTCAGAGTGGCAGAAACCTCCAGTTCACCAGTGGAATGCTGTGAGCAGTGGTGAAGCTATGTGTGCCCAATAAGTAAATCCAACTTACATCATGCCCTTGCTGATACCATGTAGGGGACATGTTAAGGCACCCCGCCAGCTCCGCATCCTGGTGGAAATAGCTCTCCTTGTTATGACAATGAAGTTATCAGGCACACGGGGTTCCGCAACTGTTGCAGTACTACACAGGTACTGGCAATGGTAATGAGGAATAGCTCAGGACCTTAATCTCTCAACTGTTGCCAGCGAATAGACAAGTGGTTAAAGCTAGGGAATCCTAGCCGCAACCACAAGCCCTTTTATATTACAAGGGAATGTGCACAGACCAAGCAGTGCGTGAGACTAGTTACTATACAAGTATATATGAAGTGAGTCACGGGTCGACGATGATGAGAAAATAGAAGTCGATGGTGATAAAAAAGAAGAGAAGCAAACAGAGATTAAATACATGAGGCGTGATGTCATAGAGTCTGGGCCAGTCTGGACCATGACATCATATGCTTAGTCAGCTTGTGGTCACATGTATAATCCCACGATCACGTGCACTAAGTCATGTGACCTTTGAAAGAGAAATATGACGAAGTCCAAACGCAAAAGATAGTTATAAGGGATACAATTATAACACTCCTGTGTTCTCCAATTTTTACCCACTTTTGATGTGCTGATACTCCAGGTGTTGTGGAGGTGCTGAAATGAGCTCCATACCATCTCCTATGGCTGCTATTCAAATGGTGGTGGAACTGGCAGGCCATGCATATGCACCTGGTTTGCCCTGCTCAATGCCTTTGGGAGATACCATGCAATGATATACCCCCTTTCATTGACTATCATAGCTGGTGCTGTCAATGACCGCCAAGACCTTCCATCCAGGTCCGATGTGAGATTCTGCTTTGATTCATATCTCAACACTACATCCACTTCCCACAGCGGATCAAATTCTGCCAGTGTGACTACCCGATAGATCAGCTGGTACCAGCTCCGATGTATGATAATCTTACCTGGATGCTTGTATGCCTCCACTAAAGCATGCACCATCAAATCCACCTTGCAGACTGTTTCCACAGAAATGTTGATGTTCAGAAGAATCTCCATTGGAACAGTGGTAGGTTGAATTTCAGCAGAGAATTGACCTCACATATAAATCAAAATGTGATCCATGAGCTTGAGCGGGGACCCGGCTGGAGCCTCAGTGAAGGGTTGGGTGGAGGACATTGTGAGAATTATATGAAACGACACTGGGAAGTAAATGCCATCCTCTGCCTGATTATAGAGCCATTCATCTCCAAGACAACCAGGGTTTCAAGTCAAAGCAACCTAATGTGGCATGACTCCTATATATTCAAAATGCACCTGCTGCCCTGCATGTCCACAACCTGGCCAAGGAGTGCGATTAAATACATTTAGGTGGTAGCTCTTGGATAGAAGTCACCAGGCCTGCTCGAGCCTGTAGCGGGACAGCCTGCACATATGGAATGCCCCCCATTGACCCTGAAGGGACCTGCCCATTGCTGCAGCGGAATGCCCAATATTAGCTATCTGCTTGCCATATCCTTCATTTAATGCTCAGGCCACCCCTTCGGCGCTGCAAATCGCATTGCGGGCCTGCCAGTATATGCCATGCCGCCCTACCTGCCACCCCTCAGGCCCACCCGCCACACTCCTGCCAAGAGTATACCTCTCTGCATGCCCCCTGCGGGCCCTCTCATTTGCAGTGCATTACCTCTATCTATACCTGGCAGGCCTGCTCATATGTACTGCAAATATGCCTGCAGGCCCTGTCTTCCAAAGCATATTTCCCCTATATACACCCCGCAGGCCCGCCCATATGTACCCCACATACACCTGCAGGCCCTCTCATCCACCCCGCAGTCTGTCTATGCCACCTGGTGGGCCCGCCAATATATACCTCACATACACCTGCTGCCCCTCTCATTCAAAGCACATTTCCCCTATATACACCTGGCAGGCCCACCCATATATACCTGGCAGGCCCAACCATATATACTATAAATATGTCTGCAGGCCCTCTCGTCTATAGCATGTTTCCTCTATATACACCTGCAGGCCCCCTCGTCAAAAGCACATTTCCCCTATATACACCTGGTGGGCCCGCCCATATATACTATATGCACACATGCAGGCCCTAAGCTAAGACTCCTTGATCATATCTTGCCTGTGCTTTGTGTAGCGCAGCAACTGTGGTGGACCCTGTGTGACGTTGTATTCATACTGGCATTCGACCGTGCGTTGCTATTGTAACAAATCCTAGTCTAACCACAAGCCTTTATATATTGTACAGAGGTGCACACAGACCATGCTGTGCATGTGATGAACTACTATACATGGCTAGATTAAAGAAGAGAAGCGCAACGGTGATTAACCACACGAGGCGCGGGGATCAAAAAGAAGAGAAGTAAACGAAGATTAAATACATGTGTCGTGACGTCATAGAGTCTAGGCTTGGTCTAGGCCATGACATCATATGCTTAGTCAGCAGGAGATCACATGTAAGTTCTCACGATCACGTGCGCTATGTCACGTGACCTTTGAAAGTGAAGTTGAAGCGAAACGACTAAGTCCAGAATGAAGTGTACAGATAAATGTTATGATTATAACAGCCTCAGAAGGGAAAAACACAACATCCCAGCCTGGGGTATCCTGACAGAGTCAAGGGCTGGCGGCTTTGGGATGTTCGCTCTGGAGCTTTCTTCAACACTAGGGATGTGATCTTTGATGAAGATTCCATCATGCGTCCTCGTGACAATTCTGAGCCATTTCGCTTGGCTCCCAGTAGAAGCTGGAGAGGCTGGAGAAGGTGCATGAGATGAAGAGACGAGAGTGGGAGCCAAGCGAAATGGCTCAGAATTGTCACAAGGACACATGACAGAATCTTCATCAAAGATCACATCCCTAGCATTAAAGAAAGCTCCAGAGCGAACATCCCAAAGCTGCCAGCCCTTGACTCTGTCAGGATACCCCATAAAAATCGCCTCACGGGAGTGAGGCCCATTCTTGACGCGCAGCTCCACAGGGATGTGAGCAAAGCACCATGCACTGAATACACGAAGGTGAGAAATATCTGGCTTGGCCCCATGAAGCACCTCAAATGGTGTCCGATGGCCAGGCAGAATGCGAGTTGGCGACACATTTCAGAGATAGGCAACATAGAGTACTGCCTTGCCATAGTAACCAGGAGTCAGACAAGCTTGAGTGAGTGTTATGGTAGTGGACTACCTGTTCTCTCTGTTACCATTTGGACTACCGTTTTCACCTAGGCTCTGCCTATTGTTCTTTGAATGCTGCGAGCGTTCAGCTTAGTCACCATTTCTTGTGCACGCTTAGGGGTAAAAGTGTAACACTCTCTAGCTTCCTGTTCCACTTGGCCATGGGCTACCTGTGCTTGGTCCCAGAGGTTGCATGCCCTGGCATTGTTGAACTGCCAAAGGTTTGTGAGTACCTCCACTGCCTCTTCCTCTGATTTGCCCTCAGCTGTGAACTTTCGGAATTGGTAAAGTCCGAGCAGGCGCACCGAGGGCAACGAAGGATGCAAGGGTAAACCTATCAGTGGAAAGACTCACTGATAATACGAGAGTGAGAGTATTGCAAACAGAGTATAAGGAGCAAAGCTCAACTTAGAGATATCACAGTAGTGAGAATAGAACTGAAAGATCTTCAGAAAAGCGACAAGCCATAAGGGCTGTCTTATATACAGTACATGAGTGTTTGTACTTATGTTCTGTACAGTACCTTTATAAGGTATAGTATGAAATACATGACGATATGATAGAGATAAGAGATAAGACTAAACATATCGTCCAATAGCATAATAAGAGCTATTTGTAATGTGATAAGCGTGACTAGGTCTAGACAATGATGTCATATAGACCAGTCTAGAAACATAGTGGCTGTAAGTGAAATACAGAAATAGAACACTACCGTTTCAACACTCCACTGCCTCTTCCTCTGATTTGCCCTCAGCTGTGAACATGAGGCAAGCTTCAGCAAAGTCCTCTGATGCATAGTCTGGGAGCTGTTCCTGGTGTGGGTTAGACATGATTTGTAGGTAGACAGGCAGGACTATGTAGGGTTGCAAAAGTGACGAAAACTGAAGAGACAAAGTCTTGCCTGAGCAAAGGAGGTGGCAAGAGGAAAAGAGGCAAGCCACCTCACTTCGCTCTCGTGCAGACTACACCCTATGCCGCCTCGTTTCTCGTCTTACGTAGGCTACCCACTTGGCTCAGTCCCAGCAGGGCACAGCCGCCGCACCGCATGTAAGTTTCTCGACATAAGTAGAAATTGCGTTTCGTTTTTCGTAAGTTCGGATACAGCCGGAGAGGACCCTGTGAGTAACTGAGTCAGAACCAGCGTACCGAGCGCATTCGAGTTGCTGCAGAGAACGATGTCGTCGCCACCACCGTCGCATGAAGTCACGCCAGAGATCAATTTCAAAACTATGTTCATTGTCAGTCATCATCGAAGGCGTACGAGCGGACCTTGAAGTCAATCAATAGAGCTTGGGGCACGGACTCAATTTAACTCCGCGACACTAGTTCCCTTGGTTTTTGTCAAAGTCCTGAGAGGCTGTATAGCTAGCGTGTAGCCAATGAGACACGGTAATACTATGTACAACATTAAATGCGGAACGTGGTGTGTGGTGCGAATGAATGTACATCTGAGACGCCGTGACTGTTAACCGTCAAACGTCGGGCATCAAACAAATACTTGGGTATATTTCGGTCGTTCTGGACCCCATATCCTGAATCTAGCTCAAACAACTTCGGGTATCTTCGAGTCACCGCTCGACGAAGAGTACTGTTGGCCGCCGCGTCAGTCGAGCAGAAAATGTGTGGGCTTACACGTTACGCTACTCACCTCCTCCCGGATGTACTCTTGTGTAGTGTCGACTTTGATGGAAATATTGTTTGGCATGCGCTGATGGATAATGAGACCCTGTTCTATGTCACCTCTCAAGAAACCTACCCTTGGTGATCCAATCATACTGTGGTCCGTCTTTTGTTGTGTACCGCGACTCTGAAGGGAAAGCGATACATCTTCCCCATTAGACTGGCTCCGCAATCGTTCACGCATGTTGAGGGTGGCAAGGAGGGAGTTACAGTAAACTGTAGAAAATACATTAATAAATTCCTGCTCGTTTCTGACCAGGACGTACGTGAGCCAACGGAGAAGAAGAATATGGCGTAGATAGACGTATGGCCAAACACGCAGATCTACAACATGATCGGTAACGGGCAATCGCACGATGCACACAACAAGGCTTACAGATACCAGTGTAGCGAGAGCAAAGAAACTGTCGCACTGTCAGTAATGTAATACGCGCCTCGATCAGATCACGAAACTGGCCTGGTTAAAAGACCGGTGCTGATGCTGAACACAATCTAGACCACACTCGTCTTTCGCCGAAAGCGACTCAATTGATATGGACACTCACCAACTTGTTGATCAGTGTTTCAGATCTGACGACAGGATATTCAGAATAAAAAACAAGCCAATGCTTGGAAATATTCACCGCCGGAAGCCAGTTCGCGATGCCTGCAGCAGATAACAGAGGACCAAGGCGATGAAGATGTCCCCTGCTGCGGCCAACGAAGTGTTCGTTATCGAAAGACTCTGGACGCACAGTCAGTGGATTGTTGATAAGGCTGGGTTTACTTCATTTACCTTCAGGGTAGTAAGCTGTACAAACGTGCGAAGACCGGAACTACGCGTGCATGAGCGAAACGCCGATGAGCAATCAATATACAATAAAAACATACGCCTTCACACAAAAGACTACGCGGCGTCGCTGGTGTCAATGACGTTTAGAAACAAGACAATCTATCACCCACTCATAGCCACAACTGCAGATAGAATGAGCTTAGTGCGGGGAGAGTGAGCTCGGGAGCATGTAACTCACGGAACTCAGTAGTAACAACCATCATCTAGGAAGAACGACTAAGAAATCAAATTGCGTGTCCCGAACGACACACGACTTACTACTGAGCCAGTGGCAAGCCAGCTCTTCTTGCTCACTATGAGGAGACTCAATGACAGGACTCGATCAGGGAAGGGTCGAGACATACGCCTGTAAACGCGCACTGCTTGGAAGCATTGAACCAGAAATGTAGTGATTGCCTAGTATGTATGGTGAGTTATAAAGCAATGAAGAGGAATGAGTCACATACACTGAAGACGACTTCGGCCTTGGTTATGTAACAGGTCAATGATGGTTAGTAAAGAAAACCGTTTACTTACGACCATACTCCTGGTGGAAAATCAGCACAAGAGTTTTGTGAACTGGAACCCACTCACCAGAGAACTTTGCCGAGCTCTTCAAACACGCCGAAGTTGGTGATGAAATATGTGTAGACTAGGGATGGATGAATATATATATACCAGCGACGGGATGATTGCACTTACCCGCGTGCGTGATCACTACCTGTTGCAGAGTGACTGAAACAAGAGTGGCAGCGACCTGCAATGCAAGGTTGGGACAGGACCAAGATAAATTTGTGTAAACTGACGAGGAGCTTGATGTGCCACGGGTCCGAAGGATAGTGAGTGTAATAGTACCAGGTCTGCATGCAGGTGACTAATTTCTGCTGGTTTAATAGGGTGAAAGTGGGAATGTACTGGCACACACATCCGTACATACTATGGGAGAGATCGTGAGTATGATTGGTAAATCGGCAATGTCACATACTCACATCGCTGCGAGAATGACCCCAATCAAGAGAGAACCGACACTAGGATGGATAATCAAATGACTGGACGTGGGACAGGGGGGAAGGGACATACCCAATATCGAGAACTACCATTGGTAGATGAAAATAATACAGCGGCTATGGAAAGAGCGGGAGGGGGGACGAGGTCATAACGGAGGTAAGAGCCTATTTGAGAGACGTTTGCGCTGACAGGCACAGACCGAGAAGGGATTGTGGTACCACGGGGTCCATTCCGATCTAGCACGATTCACAGTTGCCAGAGGGTCGGCACACTCGGTGTCAGTCGTTAGATTCTCCACAACCACCTTCGCCCTCTGTCAACCGAAGCCCCCATTGTCTCGAAGATTATTGATCCCGACATGGCCCAGTTGTTTATGAATGCCACGGACTCGGACTCATCCACCAGCTCTGTGACCAAAGTAAGTGATCAGCAAGGAACGGTGCAGTTTACACATGTGGTTAGCAGCCCGTCTCAGAGGCAGAGAACGAACTTGAAATTGAAATTTTACCTCGAGACTATACGGTTTCAACTTGAAGCTTGAAGTTTGATCGTACATTCATCGTGAGGTGAGATGAGGCCTTGAAGGCGTGCCTGGTTGTCATAACTCGAATCGCTCAACTGAGTTCGTCTACCCGACCTTCGATCGTCGTAGTCCACGCCTTCGGTGTCCTTGATTAGTCTGGTGACCAGACCGTCCGATGAGGCAAGCCGTCGCGTTCGTGAGAAGCTCAGGCTCAACATGATCATTAGGCTCGTTTGGGGTTGTGATCTGTCCAGCCGAGCAAGCTTTCAGTACATCACGCTCCTGTACGAATCAACTTCTACACCACAATTTGCGGCGATGCACCAGAGAGAGTTGTCACAGTTATCCCTAGATGCTTCCCCTTTATAGCTCAAGTACCTCATTTACTTATTCCCTGTCTATTGCTCATTGACAGTCCAGGCTGTTCAGCACCCGTTGCAGGTCTATTGCTGGCTCGGGCAGCCTCAACACACATTCAGAATGGCAAACTGGGGGTACTTTACGACGGTTTCATCTACATTTTGACAGATGATGTCAACTAGTATGGCCCTACCCTCATCAATTTGTTCAGGACCTCACGAAGGCGATCGATGAGACCTCGGCATCGATTCCGGGACACTCGCTATGCTTCTAGAACTCATTCACATTCCTCGTCGGCATGCTGAACACCGAAATTCTCCCCAGTGCTTGTTCCCGCATTGTCAGTCATGATGGTGAGTATCATCACGTTCGAGTTCATCGCCTCGATCAACCCTGGTTCGCTTCGTGCGCCAGATCACCGTATTACTCATCACGGACGGACTGTGAATGTGCCCGTCTTCAATGCAAACCTATCTAATAGTACTGTCTGTCTAGAATGACTCGAGAGCATAGCATAGTGAATAATTGCAGAGGATATACAGCAGACCAAGGTGGCAAGGTGGCAAGGATTAAGACTTGATGTTAATGTGAGCATGTCTTTTTTTTAATTCCTCACCCTCCCTGCCTCTTTGATTCGGCAGTAGTGCAGAATACTGGCTTGTTGTCGAATCGTGTCTAATGTATGTGGGTGGCCGTTCTGTGATACGGGTGAGCCTGCGAACGACTATCACAGAACTAGGCCTTCGTGACAGTAGTGCATCAAGAGTGCGACACCATCGGGTCAGATCTCTTGAGCTTGATCAACGCCCTGCATTCTGAAATATATCTAGCAGGTCACAGTCACTCGCTCTCTTCCCTTTCCTCACATTGCGCGCGTTCTCGTTTGCTCGTCCCCTCGGTTTTCGCAGCCTCCCAGGCTGCATCAATAAAACAATTGCTGGTTTCCGACGCTAACCGAGTGTAGCCGAGTGCTACAGACTGCTAGCCGTTGGTTATGACCAATAACCGTTTCACTTCGGATGGGCCTGCCGAGTTACCTACACAACTCCAGTGCCGGGTTGGTCCCTTCGTGCCCGTCCTTCCACCCGTATTTGAATTTCCCTTTTTCCGGGCGATCTTCCGCACGATTCGATCGTCCCAAGCGCTCAGAAGGTCAGGTCCTCGCCCTCTGTCGCCCGAAGGTCACGTGACCCCGTCCTGCGCCGGACCGACCTTCCCACACACATTTAGGATGAAGATTGTCGTGGATTTATTGCGATCACGCTTCCAAGTCTGCATCAGCATCGGTCAACCTCGTAGCTGTGCATGCAGTCTCCGAGATCCCCCCACGTTCGTGTCTCAATCCTCAGATCTAGCCTAGCTAGTCTTCGTGATGGTACTTAACGTTCATTGCGTCTGCAATATCACTTGTTCTCTTTCTCTCCGTTCCTCGACGAACTATTGTGCTAACATGAAACGTGGCGAATACAGCATATACTGAGGTGCCAAGGTGTGCGGAACGCGGTGCGCGTAATCTACACCAAGGCACGAGGTACGCGGTGCGAACGAATGTACATCTGAGACGCCATGGCTGTTGAGCGGGAGGGCATCAGGTATTACAGCGCTTTTCATAATTATGTAGAAATTGCGTTTCGTTTTTTGTAAGTTTGGATACAGCCGAAGAGGACCCCGTGAGCAACTGAGTCAGAACCAGCGTACCGAGCGCATTCGAGTTGCTGCAGAGAACGATGTCGTCGCCACCACCGTCGCATGAAGTCACGCCAGAGATCAGTTTCAAAACTACGTTCATTGTCAGTCTTGGCACCTACTCATCCATCCCTGCCACCAATGGAAGCAAGACCAAGGCAAAGGAGACGAAGTCGACAAAAGTGAAAAAAGTCTCGTTCGCGATTACACAGACCAACTACATTGAATTTCTTACAACGATAGTCATCAAACATGGCAAGGAAGAATACAAGCCTACAGATAAGAAGAGATTGATACAGCTACAGGTGATAATGCCATCCAATGTAGTGATGGTAGGCACAATGGAATACCGTGTTCATCATACAAAGTGCTTGCAAGTGACACAGCGTGCCCATTCCATCAATCAAGTCCACAAGGTTCATACTATGTATATACTGCACATATATATTCAGTTCGTTCGAGTACATGCCATGCAGAGATGTTCTTATGACTGAAATCGAGACATTGCAGTGTGCAGTCAGAGTGTGGGACCAGAGATTTGCCAGTGAACACCACGACACAACTGCAGTTCATCTCAGACCTCGTCGGTGGGCGATGGCGGAGTAGGACAGCTATGAAGTTGATGTCTGTCATGGATAACAGACGATGGCGGCCCAGTTGTCGAGTGAAGGAATTCGTCGTATCAAGTAAATTGATAGAATATTGTAAACAAGGGATCTTTTCACCTCAAGGAGATGGCATATGTTTGTCCGTGTGCATGGAGGACTGGGATTTGAGCCTTCTTGTCCTCCGAAATGATTTGAGGTGGCATGGAAGCTGTCAGTGTGAGTCGTCTGAAGCCTGCTGCGCTCTGCTCACTCAGGTGCTCACGGGGTCCTTCCCTGGCTGTACGAAACGCACTTTCCACGTAATTATGAAAAGGTACACTTCGGTCGTTTGGGCCGCATATGAGTCATATTCCAGCTCAAATAACCTCACGTTTCTTCGCGTCACCACCCGACGAAGAGTACTGCTGACCGCCGTGTCAGTCGAGCAACAAAATGTGTAGGCTTACACACGTTGCTCACCTCGTCCCGGATGCACTCCTGCGTAGTGTCGATTTTGATGGAAATATTGTTTAGCATGCGCTGATGAATAATGAGACAGTGTTCTACGTCCTCTCTCTCAAGAAACCTCCCTTTGATGTTCCAATCATACTGTGGTTCGTCTGTTGTCGTGTACCGAGACTCTGGAAGGAAAGCGACTCTCCTTGATCGTTCGCGTGCGTTGGGGATGGCAAGGAGGGAGTTTCTGTACACCGTAAAACAATACATCGATCAAATTCGCCCCGTTTCCGACCATGACATACGTCGACCAATGCAGGGGGATGCGGCGTAGACAAACGTGCTTGGCCACACGCAGATCTACATGATCGGTGACGATGCACACAACAAGGCTTACAGATACCAGTGAGACGAGAGCACAGAGACTGTCACACTGTCAGTAATACGTGCCCCAATCAGATCACGAAACTGACCTGGTTAAAAGACCGGTGTTGATGCTGAACACAATCTAGAACCTACAGTTGCTTACAAATTGACATCGAAATATTGCCACATTCACGCGCCGTGAGATGGCAACGTCAACTTATCTACGTCTGAAAGGTGGGTGGGCAATCAATCCAAGTACAACATGCCTTGCGTTTGCAAGGGTTGCCGGAAACAGCCGAGTCATTAACGAACAGTCCAATGATAAATAACCACCAACAACGCCTCCAACTTTGTAAGTAAACGTCAAACACTTGACTTTCAAAATTCAAAAGTGAACGACAATGGCAGTGAGTTGGTTCTTTTGCTAATGAATCGTTCGTTGCGGAACCTCAGTACATCAATGTAGAGCCGCTGTCTATACACCCTTCGGGCTTCCCGGTCGACGTCTATACCACGGTGCGTCCTCTCCTGGCACACACTCTGAAACCAGGCCTTCACTTGCCGTTCGTGTCAGGCTCGTTTCGCGAACCGGTCGATCAAGATGGCTTGCAACTGCCGCTGAAGTCACTCCATCCTCGAGTTCTGCACCCATGGATCCCAGAATTAGTCATATAGTCGACGATATCTCCGGTTTGACCCTCCTACAGGCTGCAGACCTCGTGTCACTGCTCAAGGCGAGAACTGGTTTCCTTCGTGGAACACGCGCGTTCCCCCTGACCTTTTTTTGTTGTTTGTTCAACAGTCTCGGCTAAATATCCAAGAGATCGCTATGGCCTCCGCTTCTGCGCCTGCCTCGGTGAATGCTGCACCCGCGGAAGAGGCTGCCGTTGAGGTGGGACATGGACCCCAACACGCGTACTTGTGCATAAAATTCACCCTTTTTGTAGGAGAAACCCAAGGAGAAGACGATCTTCAACGTCATGCTGAAATCGTTTGATGCCACTGCCAAGCCCAAAATCATTCGCGAGGTCAAGGCACTGGTACCGAACCTCACTCTCATCGATGTGAGTACTCGTTGTAACATTGAGTTGATTTGCCTATGTTTGCGCCTTTCCCTCGCAGGCGAAGAAGTTCGTGGAGTCCGTCCCAAAAGTTCTTAAGGAGAACCTCCCGAAAGAAGACGCGGACAAGCTAAAGTCGACCTTTGAAGCTCTTGGGGCAGTAGTTGTGCTCGAATAATCCAATATTACAGACTATTTAGCAATGCAATTAGATTAACGCCGACCAATGTTAATGAGCAGTAAGGCAATGACTAGGTACAATGCGGTTAAATTACATTGAGTACCAAACGCGAGCAGAACATATGGGAGCGGAATGCGGAATTCAAAGGGATTCGAGGAGAAAGTTAGTCCTCCGAGAGATATCGGTATTCGAAACGGAAATCACTTTTCTTGCGCTGGCACCATGAACCTTCCCAGTCAAAGTAGACATACACTCCTTGCTCGTACTCTTCCGTGATAGCCTGGGGCTCCGAGTGTCGCTGGAACCACGTCAAGTATTTGACGTGGAATCGCCATGATTGGCGCTTTAGTTCATTGGCAGCAAGGTACCTATACAGCGCGATAAGTCCTCCAGTCCGGCAGCAAGAGAGGAAATGGCGTACTGCTGATACGTTCCGGGGAGGTAGTAGAAGACGTAGAATAGCGTCTCTACATCGATCTGGGAGAATAGAGCAGGCGAGCTCAGCACAGGATGCGGTGTCTGAGAATAAAACGACGGTGTGTTGAAAGGGTGTCGAGGGACATAATACTTTGGCCTGCATATGATTGAGTGATTGTCACCCCCGCCTGATAAAAATTATATCTTACTTCTCTGTATCGACGGGCTGGGGTGCATGAGTGTAACCACCCTCCAAAAGCTTGTGTACTTCTCCCAAGTTATTCATACGATGGGGGGCTAACAGACGTCTAGATGAAGCGGACAAGCAAGCAAGCAAGCTGCGACATGCCTTTCTGTTTCACTGTCTCAAACGACGCAACAAGATCTGACAAGGATCCTGGGAACGTAGTCGTCACTGGCCGACTTGGAGCTTGTTGGGCATGGTTTACTGAAGGCGGTCGGAGCATTCCTATGTTAGGCTGTTCCTGGGTAGCCGATTGTTGCTCGGTAGGAAGCGGAACCTTGACGCCTGGTGGATACTGGGGATGTTGCGAAGGTGTGCTTGAAGGTGCTGGAACCCCCGGGGTAGATGGCTGTTGAACCTGCCGAGGAAGGGGGGAAGGTCCTGTCGGAGTAGGTTGTGGTACGGTGGACTGGGTTACTTGGGCTGCGCCGTTCGCTTGAGGCTGTTGAGTATCTGGGGACACGACTTGCTGCTTACGCAGACACGTTAAGTTTCATTCATTCCGAGTAGGTGGTTGATGAAAAACGTACTGGGACAGCAGGAGAAGCAGTCCTTGGCAGCATAGGCGACGTTGCAGGCTCTGTAAATGTTCTTACCTAACATCCAACACGTGGAATCAAACAGTATACCTTTGTGTAGTGTTGTACGTTGTGGAGATGAGGATGCGGCGGGACCACTCGCAGAGCTCGGAACTGCTTCTGAAATTGCAGGCGAATCTTGGCCCGAGTAAAAAGACCCATCTGGTTGATGTGATACGGAGGCAGACGATAACATCGGGCTCGTTACGGAAGGGTGAGTGAAACTTGGCGACGACAACAGTTGTGACTCTAGCATGTTCTGCGATAGCGAAGGTGCTATTGACGATGTTGCTGATGGTGTTGGCGCAGAAGTCGTCG
The DNA here is from genome assembly GCA_038093515.1 of Butyriboletus loyo. Classification (NCBI taxonomy): domain Eukaryota; kingdom Fungi; phylum Basidiomycota; class Agaricomycetes; order Boletales; family Boletaceae; genus Butyriboletus; species Butyriboletus loyo. The sequence continues at coordinate 31,453 of JBBPSI010000193.1, forward strand.
GTATGTTTGATGACGCTTGGGTTGTTGGTGTTGAGGGTCCCATTGTCGCTGGAGAAGTCGACGAAACTGCGGCAGCGGCAGCGGCTGCATATCGAATAGGAGGCAATGTTGCTAGAGGGCGAGGGGCTGGAGGCAAACCTGCTTTCAATATGCTAGACATCGGCTGTTGTGCGAAGTTGGGATTTGGTGGTGGTTTCGCTTAACGTATCACGTTATTTCGGACACGAATGCGATGCAAATGAAGCACTTACGCTCTGTTGCCAGTGAAGTTTCTGGACATCATCGTTCAGTCAGAGGAACATACAAGTTACTTGAAACTCACTCACTCCGTAATTGTAATCCGACCCCAGGTTTCTTCTGAACGGGACTATCGTCTCGTTTGCTACCGCTTGCGACACTCTCTTCGTCTTTATCGTGCCTCTTGGCTGATCTCTGCGGGGGTTCTGTTGCAAAGTCAGACGGACTCGGAGCAAAATTATTGAAGGGCTAACCTTCACTTAGTGCGTCGGAATCGTCGCTGTCATCGTTATCGTCGTTTGCCAAACCGAACTTCTCTTCCTCTTCCTCGAGGCGGAGATCATCGTAGAGGCCCATATCTTCGTCAAAGTTCTCTTCCTAATGCAGCGGATGAGAATTGTTCACCAAGGATGGAGGGGAGGACACACAGTATTACTCTCGACGAAATACGACACGTCCTCTTTGAGAGTAAGCACGCGGTCAGTGGAGAGGGAGCCATTGTCGAGTAAGCGAAGAATGAGTTCGAGACGACTGACGTGCCATTTGCGGCGTTCGTTGAGATGCTCGAGCTCATCCAAACGGCCTGCCGTCGATGACTGACCCTTGCCGCGTTTCTTGGCGCCGCCCTGAAGCGACTCGATCTCTGCTTCGGACTGCTCGACTTGAAGTGTGAGGTCTTCGACGCTTTGCTGCAGCCAGGAGGTGACCTCTTGTTTCTCCTGTGCCTTTGGATCTAGCTTGGCGGACTGGGTCAAGCCTTCTTTGGAAAAAGCTTTTGTCTTCATTTCCTTTTCGCAAGCCTTGAACTTTTCCATTTGCTACACCGGAGAGGTCAGTTTCGAGTCAGACAGAGAGCAGCAGCAGACGGAGGCGAGGACAGCTCCGGATGATGCAGCCGTCGGTTGAAGGGAGGGCACGCACAGTCTCGATGAGTCGTCTGTTGTCGAGGAGGATAGACTTGTCCTTGATGTCGTTGCTGGCGACCCAGGTCTTGATCTGGTCTCGCAGGCGCTGGAGCTTCTTTATCTGTGTCTTGAGGTCTGTCTCGAGCTTCTCCTTCTGTGTCTGGTTGGTGGAGGACTGCATCTTGTCATAGATGCTCTCGAAGAGCTCTACGCCCTCTGAGACTTTTTTCAGAGTGCGGTCGATTTCGGCTGGGAGAGGAGGTGTTGTAGGGCGACACGGGAGGTGTGAAGGACGTACTCTGTAGTTTTCTCGCCGCCATGGTCAGAAATGTATCTTGGAGCGCTGGTGAAGCGCTATTAGTTTATTGGTGTTACGTAATCAAGGACTCATCTCTTCACTGATCAATGTCCGTTCGTCTCCATGCATTCTCCCCCATCATGAAGTCGCTCCGAAAGTCGCGCAACGGAAACAGAGACATCCACCGTCTCCAGATTTCGACTCCCCTTCCTCTTCCTCCACTATCAAAACCTCACGCCGCCTCCCTTCCCCCCCAAAAGGTCATCCGCGCCATCGCCTCTTCCACCCCCATCTCGCCCCAGCAACTCCCTTTTCACAAAGGCGACTTCTTCTACGTAACCGGCGATCCGGACAACGATGGCCCTTGGTACCAAGCCCACAATCCCGTTACCGGTGCCCGCGGGCTCGTGCCCAAGAACATGTTTGAGGAATTCCTCAAGAGTCCTTCCTCCGTGTCAGTCTTCTCTTCCTTCTCCCCTCCGATATCTCAACCCCCCCTCCTCCAACAGAGTCCGCTCCTCCCAGATCCCCGCTCCTCTCAGCATTCCACCCAGCCCCCCCGTCCTCCCAAGGACTCCAAAGTCACGTGTATTCTACGCCGTCGTCCTCCACGATTTCCTAGCAGAGCGCGCCGACGAGCTCGACGCGAAAGCCGGAGACCCCATCTCTGTCGTCGCCCAGTCGAATCGCGAGTGGTTCGTCGCCAAACCCATCGGTAGGCTTGGTCGTCCTGGATTAATTCCAGCCTCTTTCGTCCAACTCCGCGACCCCGCATCCAATCTCCCCGTCGACGATGTAGACGCACTCATGGATCGTGGCGACCTCCCAAAAGTCGAGGATTGGAAGAAAGCCATGATTAGCTACAAACAGAGTAGCATCTCTCTGGGAGTAATCGAGGACAGCCAACCCTCAGTCCCAGACAGCCCTTACACGCAAACCACCGCACCCCCCCTTCCCCCACCCGTTTCCGTTTCCGTTTCCGCTCCCGCTCCCCGTCCTCCTTCCCCAGTCCCATTGCCAGACGGCATTCTCCTTTCTGCAGAGGTTGTCTCCTTCCACTACGAGATGGATGAATACTGGTTTCGTATCGACGCCATCTTCCAACCCTATGATCCCCATGACCCCCACGTTCTGCCGAAAGCCAAACAGCTCGTTCTCTTCAGACCCTACAACGACTTTTACGATTTCCAAGTCAGCCTTTTGGAAACTTTCCCTCAAGAGGCCGGTCGGGAAGCCGGATCAAACCGCATCCTCCCCTTCATGCCTGGTCCCACAGATAAAGTGGATGGTCAAGTCACTGCTGTGCGACGGGTCGAGCTGGACCAGTACATCCGCAAACTTTGCGCCTTGAACTCCATGGGTGCCTCCTACATCTTGGAGCACCAACTTATTCGCAACTTCCTTTCTCTAAAACCGGGTGATGTAGAGAACGACATCGAACCTCGGTATGACGAAATTAGCACATTATTTGCCGACGGCGGAGAGCAACAGGGTACTTCGGGAATAGCACGTGGTGACTCGACCACACGCGATTTTGAGGAGGAAGTCCGCGATACACTTGGCGAGATGAAATTATCTAGCCGGGATGACCGCAGCGACGGCTCGGATTATGGGGAAGATCACACTCCCCCTTTGCATCCTACAAGCAGTACTGTCCACCAACGATCCGGGACATTGAATGGGGAACTGCCATCGCTCCAGGGTGAACGATCAAATGGTCACACGAATGTTTCGCGGGCATCACGCGGATCAAATACCTCACACGTTCAATGGCCCGAGTATTCCACGTCGTCACCATCGTCGCTGCACTCGTCTCAACCATCCCTCACGACCCGCTCCCGTTCACATTCCACAGCCACTACTAACCTGAATGCACCCTCAATGTCTGCAGGCAATCCTCAGATTGCCTTTGTCAAGATCAAGATTTTCGACCGCGTCACTGATGACTTGATCGCAATTCGCGTTCATCCCAAGGTGACGCACTCTGAGCTCATGAATAAGGTCCAGGCTCGCCTCGGTACGAGCATATCCAGCCTGCGGTACCGCGATAGTCTCCGCCACGACTTCGTAGGACTTGAGGGTGACCATGACTTGCGCGACTGGCTAGAAAGCGCAGAGAAACACGTCTTGTATGCTGATTGATCTTCTAGTAATACTGGATATTGCGTGTGGGGGGATATCGGTTTATATTTTAAATCTCTGAAATTCGTTCGCTGTTTGTATTCGTCTTCACTTTGTTGTTACTTTGAGACGAGTGTGTTGCCTTGATACGTTGCACTCCAATATTTCAAAGTTGGGCTTTCTTGACAGATTACTATAAACATCGCGCCCATGTCTCGACCCCAAGCACCCTCCGAAACACTTCCGCCCACAGCCAGAGCAATTGCCCTCCTCCTCGCGTCAACCCCAACGGTTCAAGATGCCCAACCGGGTGTTCTCCATCAGCTCCTAGAGTTCGCGCATCGTTACACGACCCAAGTATTGTCGGACGCGCAAGTGTACGCGGAACATGCTGGACGCTCCGGAGTATCCAAAATCGAGATGGACGACATCGTCTTGGCGGTACAGGCGCGCGTTGGATGGGAGCTTGGAGGTCGGGTACCCAAGGAGGTGCGTTCACCCTGTGGAAAGGGACTCCCCCACCCCTCCAACTGACTCCCCGCTCATGTCCGCGCTACGTATTCCAACGGCCCCGGGTTCTTTTTCTTTCTTTCTAGTATCTAATGTCCCTCGCATCGCAAACGAACGCGACGCCTCTTCCTACAGTCCCCGAAGTCTTTGGTGTTCGATTACCACCGTCCTCGGAAACGTTGACGTTTGTCAACTTTGATCTCGTACCGAACAAACCTCCGCCGAATGTCAAATTGTATGACGAGGAAGTGGAAGAGATAGAAGACGGCGAAGAAGAAGGGGAGCCGGCGGCACAAGAGGACGAAGAGGATGATGCTGATATGGAGCCTGCTGCGATTCCACTCACGAACGCGCCAATAACCCCCACGGATGTGGAGATGGGAGGGACCCCTGCACCGATCATAGCAGGTGATGCACCAGAAGAGGGTAGCGAGAATGGAGAAGAAGCCGATTTGTTTGGAGGGGGTGGAGATGAAGAGGAAGAGGAAGAAGAAAGCAATGCAGACGAGGCAATGGAAGAGGTACAGACGACCGGCACACCCTCCAGTGGTGTCAAGCGGAAACTCGTGGAGGAGGAGGATTACGATTAATCAAATTCAACCGCGAGGTACGGACAAACGTATGTACCAACCCGGGTGTAGTTGGACGATCTAATATGTATCATAAATACAAGGGCAACGAGATGAACCCAAAACTGAGTTGCAGACAAGTTCACAGATGACTTGAACTTTCATTGGGGCGAGCATGGATTGGTTAGCGCTCATTGCCGCGATAATGAAGATTACTATAGCAATGATGAACATGACGGTGGCCCATGCTACAAAGCGACACGAGGTCAACACAGCGAAGAATAGGAGGGGAAAGAACTCACATTGACCCCCGAGATCCTCAGGAATGCTGACCACGCGTATGGAGCTGTCAACGCCACCTGATACAAGTAGTTTCGAGGTAGGACTGAATCGAAGGGTAGTAATTGGGAACTCGTGTGCTTTCAAGATGGACAACAGTGGCTAATGGTTTCAGTCTGTTAATGTCGTAGCAGAACGTGCGTAATTTTAAGCTCACCGTCAAAGTATTCGAGTCCAAAATACCGAGACTGTAGTCGGATGCACCGAACCCAAGCAGCCTGCCATTGGAGCTGTGAAACTTCAGTTGGCCTGCTGGCCTACATGTGTCAAGGCAACAAACGCACCTCACGTCAAAGCACGTCAAGTTACCATCACAGATTTTCCGGATTGTTTCTATACAGGCATCGAAGGAACCATCTTTTTCTGTAACCCTCCATTTTAGAGCATACGCTCGCTTCTTGGCAAGCTTCGCGTGTTTAACACGAGGCAGGGTAACATTAACCACAGAATACAACGTGTCCCAATGAACGGGGTGCAAACTGCAGAGATGATGACTAGAATGGAGTGAGTTGCACGTGTGGACTCACCGTGTAGCGCGAAACGTGACATTCGATCCAGGGGGAACTCCGGATATCGGGGGAAGATCGATGGTTTTAATCAGGTCAAGCCCTTGCGGAGTATGATCCAAGTTAGACTGCAGGGTGCCACCTTCTGCTGTTTGATCGTGTTTGTCGCCATTCGCATGGGTAGGGAGAGCGTATACCAAGAGCCTTGAACTAGTAGCGACAAACAGCTGGAATGATAGGGTTCCTAAAGAAGCAACAGAGACGGGAAGGGAGTTGACGTACGTGGGATGACGAGAGAGTCGCGTCGTATATTTCTCCATTGCCGACATGTATCGAGGAGATCACAGGTGAAAGGGAGTCATAATCGAGGAGAGAGAACTAAAGGGTTTGGTTGAGAGCGGTTGCCAAGTACAAATGAGGACCGCTTTACATCATGAGCGCCAGCAATAACTAAATATCTGCCATTCGGTGATAGGACAGACACGCGCTGGGGGTCGGGTGGATATGATATAGTTTGGGGAGGTTGAAGAAAGACGAACCTGGTAATCATCTAAGCTGCCAGAGGTGAGCGTGCCGCAAGTCGCAAGCTGTGCGAACCTTTGTGACTGAGTTAACGGCGAAGAACGGGTAAAGTGGAGACGTACTTGTGCTCATCTGTGCTCACTGAGAACTTTCTACAATTCTTGTTTTCCCTTTTTTCCAGCCTTTCTGGGCTGCTATTTATGCCACACACGAGAGTCCTACTCTGGAACCATGTGTTACTGAAAATCTGCAGAGGCATAGAATGTGTCACACCTGAGGAAGAGCGGCCATGCTCATTGGTGCGTCCTCGCCCTTTTCTAGTTCCAGCTCATTGAGAATGTGCAGCTGTCTGTCATCGGATACGCGGAATAGTCTCTAGTCGAGGTAGGTGAATGGATGCATCCGGACGCATAGTGGGCATACCAGTTTGTTCTTTATTCCTGTCCTTGAAGAGCCGCCCCCGCCACCGACGAGGACTTGGTCATCTGCAATGAATGCACATGAATAGACGGGAAAGGCGGGAAAGGGATGTGCAGTGTGTCGTGCGCGCATATGGAGTGTGTTTGACATACCTCACCTCGATGCGGCAACGTCCAAACGGGCGCATGTGGGAAAGACCTTCCCTAACGGGCCACCCATACACAAGCTGTTCTTCGCCCGCTTCCGAGCAAGGAGTCGGCGCGTACGCTGGCTCAACTTGAGGACAGTCCCCCAATCAGATCCTCAATGCCCTTGCCATCCATAGACGATCCTGGAATCGTCCTACCCCACCTCACCCTCCAGACCGTCATCGGAATTAGTGTGTCCATCGCTGGCAATGTGCTCATATCTTTGGCTCTTAACCTCCAAAAACTTGCCCATTTAAGACTCCACCACGGACGGGGAGGCAGTCTACCGGACACGGAAAGGGAGAACAGGCCGCAGGGGCGCGACACGAGTACAAGGCGCATCATCCATCCGGACACTGCCGTTCATCTCGGCGCAGCCCAGCAGGCCTTGGAAGAGCACCACCAATTCGAGAGACAACCGCTCCTTCACCACCGATCTCCTAGCGAACCTCCTCCATCGTCCTATGGTTTGGGCCCATACCACGTTTCCGTCGCTGGGGACGATGCTAGAAGCCAGAAAAGCAGCACTGCTGCTCGACCGAGACGGGGTCCGCGAACACAATCCTTTGTTCCACAGTTTCTACCTCTGTGGTTGGTGTTTGGGGGTGATTCTGTTGATTCACCAAATGGTCGCGCAGGTCTTTCAGATCACTCGGCGACGCCCGTTGAGGACGTCTTTCCTCGACGAGACGCACGGACGCGCCGTCAAGGTAAAGCACCTTCCCGAAACACGATCGAAGATGGAAGAGAGAGCGATTATCTACGCTCTAGACTATGGTTTGTCACTCATGCACTGTTGAATTTTTGACCCAATGCGTTCACTCAGGTGGTTGGGTTTCATTTTGATGAACATTGGTGAGACCGGGAACTTCATTTCCTACGCATTCGCACCTGCTTCGGTCGTTGCGCCACTTGGGACGGTGAGATATTCCACTCACTCTTTCAACGTGACTGTTCCCTCAATTATTTTTCTAGTTTGCGTTGGTTGCAAATTGCTTTTTTGCACCTTTGCTTCTGAATGAACGTTTCCGTCCGGTAAAGTATATTTAGTGCAACCTGAGAGTGAAAGTCTTAACGGGAGCACACAGCGTGACATATTCGGAATCCTCCTTGCCATCATCGGGGCGACAACTGTGGTACTTTCCTCTCCATCGTCGGGAGGTGAACCACCCGTGTTGACACCCGAAGCTCTGGTTGAGGCTATAACGCAGCGTCCTTTTGTGATCTTTTCGATCGTATACTTGGTGTCTGCTGTCATCCTTTGCGGCCTTAGTGAAGGTAGCATTGGAAGGCGCGTCGTCGTGATCGACGTTGGCATATGTGCTATCTTTGGTAGGGTATCATGCATTCGCGCGATGTGATCGCGGGCTAAGCCACTTGGCAGGTGGGTTTACGGTGCTAGCGACCAAAGCGATCTCCACGCTTTTGACAAAAGAATGGATGAAGATGATGGCCGAATGGATTACCTACCCCATCATATCGGTCAGCGCAATCAGTCGAGGCGTGGATTTTACGCTGACCGCCCATTGTAGGTGCTCGTCCTCACAGGTGTCCTTCAGATTCGATATCTCAATCGAGCGTTGAAACGTTTTGACTCCAAAATCGTCATTCCTACTCAATTTGTATTTTTCACGCTGTCTGCCGTTGTCGGATCTGCGGTCCTTTATGGCGACTTTCGGCAAACCTCGTTCCACGAGATGCTGACATTTTTCTATGGCTGTGCCACTACGTTTGCAGGAGTATTCGTCATCGCGAGTGGCCCAAATAGAGATACGGGCGAATCGGCGCACGATGAAGAACGGCATGATCCAGGAGGCAGGCGGGAGGCGACCTCGAGGATCGATGGGGTTGGATCGGTAGGAACACAAAGTCATCCAGGGCAGGGAATGCCAAAAGCTGGTGCGCGTGAGATCCCGGTGCTCAGGCACAAGCAGAGCACGCTGAGTCTGGTGGGGTACACGCCTGTGCAAAACTTTTTGCTAGTGCACACGCCCCCGAGGGAGAGCCGATGACATTGTAACGTGGAATGTATGCGGTCTGGACACAAAAATTATGTCATCACACACCACAATCCAAAAAAGGAATAGAGGCGAAAAATGGCTGCATGACGTCATGCAGCGGAGCTCCAACAGGCTGGGATGACAAAAGGACAGCAGTGCATACATCCATCTCCCACCAGTTCGCCGTCCCCATCACTCCTTCCCAGCCCTCAGCGTCCTCGTCGTCCTCAACAGAGTTGACGATGCCCGCCGTCGTCGCCGCATTCAAGAGTGTGTCTACTCCTTCCCTATTTGGAAGGTTCCAGGCTGACTCCGACCAGATCTCATCCGCAAACACCAAAATCATCGTCAACCCGACTCAGACGCACACGAATACACAAAGTCCCCCCCTCAGCCATCTCAGAATACCACCCAGCAGCCTCAAGACCCGAAGCCTGCAATACCTTCCATAGAGCAACCCACAGAATCCCGCGCGTCTCCTTCTCCCGAAGCCGGTACGAAAGGAGAGATGGTTGCCGCATCCAATGAGCGCTCTTCAAAGTCAGGCATGCCCACGTATAAGGGGCTCGAGAACTTCAAGCTTGTAGCTCGGATGGGAGAGTCAGTACATACTGTACGAGTATCACGGACTAAAATAACATCGTTTCAGTGGTGCCTTCTCGGACGTCTACAAGGCGATTGACCTTACGACTGGTGGAAAAGTAGCTGGTGAGTACATCTCGATTAGTGTCGAGTCACTCCCTTGGTTAAATATGTTACTCAGTCAAAGTGGTTCGAAAACACGAACTGAACGCATCACAGGTAAGTACCCATATCCGAGGTCGTTCTCCAGTAGTTCATATTACCCCACACTCCCCCCTTCCACCTTCCTTTCTGGTCTCCGGTTACGCACATCCCATCTGTCCATCATATCGTCCCTCTGTAAGGCCGGCGAAAAACATCTCAGCCCTCAGTTTAAGAAAAAGCCGCGCGTAACAGAGGTGACATATTTCCACATTCTGTTCCAAATGTTTTATTATGGAACTAATCGCACTTTCTTTGCATCAAGCGTGCAAATATTCTTAAAGGTACGCTCAATCTGCCCGATGACGTCGATGAATTCTTATTGGCTTGCAGAGGTCCAAATAATGCGCGGTATGAATCATCCATCAATAGTCAAGTTAATCTCGTTTTCCGAATCGTCGGATTATTATTTCCTTGTACTCGAACGTAAGCAACTGTGCTCTAGCAAATCGGCAATCTTGGTTCACGTACCTTTTTAGTCGTGGAGGGGGGGGAACTGTTCCATCAGATTGTTAAACTCACTTACTTTAGCGAAAATCTTGCAAGGCACGTCATTCTTCAAGTTGCCCAGGGCATCCGGTATCTGCATGAGGAGCGCGGCGTGGTTCATCGGTGAGCGCATCCAGAAAACGATGCCGTCTTATCATTACCAACTTTTGTACAGCGATATCAAACCAGAGAATCTGCTTTTCGAACGAATACCCATAATTCCGTCCAAACTAGTCATACGATGTCCGTATGATGAGGACAAGGAAGATGAGGGTGAATTCACATCCGGAGTCGGTGGCGGTGGCATCGGGCGCGTCAAGATCGCTGACTTCGGCTTATCGAAAGTAGTATGGAACGAGGAGACCATGACGCCATGCGGGACCGTTGGCTACACCGCTCCTGAGATCGTCAAGGATGAGCGCTATTCCAAGAGCGTCGACATGTGGGCGCTTGGTTGCGTTCTGTATACGCTTCTTTGCGGGTTCCCTCCTTTTTATGATGAGAGCATCAATGTTCTGACCGAAAAGGTTGCCCGAGGATATTACACATTCTTGAGTCCCTTCTGGGATCACATTAGTAGTTCAGGTATCTTTTTGAGTTTTCAGATGTGTGACCTTGATCTCATTGCATTTCTAGCCAAGGACCTCATAGAGCACCTGCTTTGCGTGGATCCAGCTCAACGATATACCATAGACGAATTTCTAGCGCATCCTTGGTGTAACACAGCTCCGGTTCCGCCACCATTGTCAACTCCTAACACCTATGCCCAAACACCTCCTCTTGATTCACCACTCTTAACTGCCACACATGGTGGGCTTGAATCGGTACGCTCCCCTGGGTTATCAACCTTGAAGGAAGCCTTCGACATCACGTATGCGGTGCATCGAATGGAAGAAGAAGGGGCACGTCGGCGCGCTTACAACGGACGAGGTGGTGCGGGAGCGAGAGGATTTCTGCATGGGCTCAACGAGGACGATGAAGACGGTAATGGGGATGACGAAAGCCTACTCAATGAAGCTCGCCACCGACGAGGTCAGGCTTATGGTGAAGTTCCAATAGACACGAAGGTACTTGGGGCACGAAACGTGGGTGCGCCTGGTACTGTCACAGTCGTGAATATAGTCTCGGAGAAGAATCTATGGGATGGGCGAGCCGGGCCCCGCGACCGCGGCCGCCGCGCAGGAGGTCAGAAAGGGTTCGAGTTGGACATAGACAACGCAACGCTCCTCGGCCGTCGTAACAAGAGGACCGAAATAAAGGTCGCGAAGCCATTAGCACAGAATATGATCCCTCCAGGAAGCCCAATGCGTGTCGAGTAATGCACTCGCCACTCCGCCCCCTAGCCATCGTCCCACCTGCTCTACAATGGACTTCATTTGGAGCTGGTCATGTCGGCCCTATTTATTTTGCTGCATCACCCAATAATTCATCCCCAGCATTCCCGTTTCTATGTGATTGTTGTCACACCTATTCGAACCATTCTGAAACCCACCAGTTGGGTTCCATACCTCTCTGCGATGCACATCTTTCCCACTTGCATGCCGTACTCTTCTTCCTTAGGACAACATTACTGTACGTAGTGTAATATGGCTAAGGACATACGATGTTGTAGCCACGTTCCTATAGAACTCCACATGTTGTATTCTATCCTGCGCACCCTTCGAAAGGAAGATGCGAAGAAGACTAAGGTTCCCATATGCTAGTCGGAATGTGTCTTCGCAATAATTCAGCAATCCAACTATGTAGATGTTGTGGGCTTCACAGACATGAACACGACCAATCTTCTGAATGAATGAATGGCTTTTCGCGGAGTGGCCAATGGAGGGAGGTGATCGTCGTACTGATCATGATGGTTGATCAGGCGAATCAATGAGATGCTGAAATTCTCCGTCTCGAACATACTTTCCAGTCCATCCTATTGACAACACCTCGAAAAGCCTTGAAGCGCTCAAGCCCTCACCCACCTTCCAAAGAGCTTGTATCCTCATCGATCGCGATCGCGTTGACCCTGAATCTCTGGCTCAATACCACAATAAGGGGTAAATTAGCACAATCACCGTATACAAACATTTATAGCTAGCTCTTTCACAAACACATCCTCAGTCCTCTACGACCAGCACCGACGCACCCCCATCTCTTGTGACCCGACGCCGAGTCTTCATCAAAATATACCGCCTCCCAAATTGGTTCAGCCTCGGAATTTGGCTCGAAGTGAGGGACCGTGCACTTCCTGGAGTGGTAGATATAGGCGGTCCGTCCGGAAATACACCAAAGCCAGATGGTGCAAGCACAATAGCCTCGCCGGTCTGCAGTGTCGTCGATTTAAGCACATTGGAGAAAAAGCCCTCGCGAGTCTCACCTCGAGTCTGACGACGCGGTCAAATGCGTCTTCCGCAGAGATGTCGGCGGATACGTGTTTTGCCAGGTGCTCCCACCAAGACGGGGAGGAGAATCGATGTAAAATAGCAACGGTACAGAGATCCAGTAGAACCGGGGGAACGACGGTCGGTTCTAGGGATGAAGATAGGTGTTACTCAGTGGCAACTTGGATTGGGAACAGAACCCCTCGCCTTGCGTGCTGATTATTAAGCGCATGGCTAGATGCCGTTGCTCTCGTGCCAGCGTCAACAAAGCTCTTGTTAGTCCCGAGACGGTTTTGTGTGGAGAGAGATACTAGAGTCGGGGAAGGTTCATGAACAACGCATAGGGATCGTCGTGATTACTTACTTTGTGCGCTTCGTCCACCACAAGTACCTTCCCAGTACCAACTTCTGCCCTGACAAACAGGCGAGTGATGATCTCGAATAATCCACATGCCGAGGCGGGATCGATGAAAGGGTCGGAAAGGTCAATGATGGTCAGTTGTCCAGCCGCAAATCGATCAATTTGTGAATTGGAGCGAGGGCGGGTATCCAGAAAGGACGTTAGCAAGGCCATACGTTGTTCCAGACCAGTCAGCTGAGCTGGGTTGAATGTCTCTTTCTTGCCCTCGAGACGTTTCATGAATTCATCGTAGCGAAAATCTTCCCCGAGATCTCTCAGAATCGACTGGATGTTGTCAGTTGCAACAGAAAAGAGAACAAAATCTTCACTCACGAGGATACCTTGAATATATAGCGGAGCCGAGTCAGAGGATCCAACGGCCATCATCGATAAGAATGCCTGGGCATCAAGTTCATCCTTTTTGAGAAGAAGCGGTTCGACTATTACCCGCTCCCCAAGAGGGGCATAAACAGCCTTCATCGTCTTGAGTGACGACCGTGAAACATATACTTTGACTCTAGGAGTCTGCACTGTAGGTATGTTACTCAAGGCTATCCATGCAGCCTCGCTTGGCCTAGCGCTAGGCCCTCCTTCACCGAAGTGAAGAACAAGGCCCGAAAGAGGCTTCTGCAGGAAGCCGAGAGGACGCAAGTTCGGGATAAACATGCTCTCCAACAAAATCGAAAGAGTATGAGACTTGCCAGCCCCTTGTACGCCACAGATGACTGCAGAGAATGGGGCGTTCTATGATTCAAGAGAGAAGTTAATTTTTTTGCGGACAGATATATGTCGTTCTCACTGTGTTGATATATAGACGTGGGTCCGTAGGCGAGTATGGTTGAGATTTATTGCTGCATAAAATATGATATATTAGGCAAGAATTTGGAACCATGTGCTGACATACAATATATGCAATGCGCGTCCCAGGACACCATACTGTGTCATGTTATCGCGGTATCCCGCCGCCACGTAGGCGTCACGGGTAACTATAGGTGCAGTGCGGAGTTCGTGGTCTTTACTGCGACCCTGTGCGTCGCTTGTAGTGTCATGAAGAAGCGTTAGCTCTTCCTGAAATGGGCGTTAAAAGATGCACTCGAGATGAACATTTCCAATACGCACGTAGACAGATCCTGACTCTTGTGGAAGTAAGGATGATGCAACGCCGTTCGTACCATTCCCTGCGCCCTAGAATTGATATGACCGACGCGAAAACACAACGTCCAAACCTGTCAGCCAGCCGGATTGTGGTCAACAGCAAAGGGACGCACGTATGGCGCAAGATGCTGCACAGTACTTTTTGGAATGGCCATATCTATGGTTGCCAGTGTACTTGTAGTGGAGGTAGAGAGTGACGGCTGGATCAACTCAGTGATGGAAAAAAGGAAAGGATGAAGAATCTCTGACCATAGCTGCCTCGGCTGGAGAAGGTGATAAATATTTGATAGATCCAGGACTCGGAT